>VUYV01000417.1:117129-149031 GCA_008711295.1 Anarhynchus alexandrinus | reverse complement strand
TCTCCTCCTTTCCTAGACGCTTTGGGGCATAGTTCCTGTAAACGCTGTGGTTTGTTCCAGTTCCCTTAAATCCCCGTGCACAATGAAGGGACGTGAAGACGGTCTCATCTCCTGCCTGCTGTTTGATGGCGGTGCCCGTGGGATAGAGTCGTTTCAGGCCGCTGTGTGAGGACACAAACAGATGGCAATAGGTGACAGCAATTGAGGACCCCACGCTGAGGACGGCAGACGTGCTTCTGCTGCTCTGCTTGTTCTAAAGAAAAGTCTACCATTAATATTAATTAAACTTGTGTGGTCATCATGTTTAAATTAGAGACAGCTTAATTCTGCAACCTTAGTGCATTCTCAGATGCCAAATAATAGGTTTGATATGGGCTTTGTGGCCATTAAAGTGATAGAACAGTTACATTTTACACCCTGGGTGCTTGTTCTTGAGGGCAGTGTAGCCCCGGCGGGTGGCCAGGGCACGGGCCAGCCTGAGAGCAGCGGTGGCAGGGAACGCCTGCCGGCAGCCCCGCTCCTGCCTCGGCAGCCCCGCAGCTCCGGGCTGGCGCGCCGGGGGACGCCGCTGGTGGCAGCCGTCGGGGGCTGCTCGGGGGCTGCGCTGGCGGCCCTGCGGAGACGCAGCCTGTGGGGTGGGCTACGGCACACAAAAAGAAGCAGCCGTTTCTTTTTCAGAAAGCCCTTTTACTTCCCTTGAGAAATGCAGGGACCGAAAAAGAAATGAAGCCTCAAAATTAGAATGCCCGCTTCCTGCCGGGAAAGTGAAAAAAATAATAAAAAAAAATAGATTTTCTCTCCTTAGATTTCTCTGGGAGGCCTCGTTCTTCTGGAGGGGCTGCGTGCACAGAACCCGGCTGTTAAAACAGTGCGCGGTCAGAGGCAGCGGTGCGTGTGCCCGAGGCCCGGCAGTACGGCAATGTCCCGCGTGGGAGAAGGGAGCGCTCCGTGCCCCGGTGCGGTGCGGGGCGCTGCCGGCGGCACCTTCGCTGCGTGCTGGGGGGGCTTTAAACGTTTCCTCCTGAGGTATTTGTTTTAGTCGTGCATTTTAAAAACATCTAATGAAAGCGCTTTATATGTTGTCTAAAATTGGACATAAATGTGGCTAAAATGTTGTGAAAGTGCTAGAATATTAATAGCTTCTCGTGGTTTAGGGAGGTCTATTTTTGTATTTTTAATTTTTTACTCAAAGGAGTAATTTTCTAAACACTGAAGCGGAGCGTTCTGTCCACGGTGCATCTGTATAAGCAGCTTAGAAGGACCATGGTCCCTGCGTTTGATTCGATTCTCTGCTGATAGCGTAGGAACGCTTGGAGCTGCGTCGCTGAGGGTTCGCCCCGTGCAGCTTTCCCTCTCGGGCGCAGCAGTGGCCCTCGGGAAGGCACCGAGCGGGAAAGCGGCCGCTTCCACAGGAGTGACGGCGTGGCGGGACACTGCCTGCTGTTCCGGCTTGGCTCAGGAGAAGTGTGGAAAGCCCTTATGGAGGAGGAAATTCTCTGTCCTTCCTGTTCTGCGAAACCGGAGGTTGCCAACAGTTTGAGGCAGGAAAAGTGCTGAGATGTTCCGTGATGAGAATGACATTGGCACGTCTTTCTTCGGAGCGCGGCAATGCAGCGTTTTCCAATGCTTCGGAGCGAGGATACGAGATCGGAGAATGCCGGCGGCGCTCCCCGTGGCGGGCGGTGGGTGCTGACGCGCAGGGCAGTGCAGGGGGGCCAGGGGAGCCGGGGGGCGGCACGGCCGGGGCGGGAGCCCGCGCTGCAGCCGGGCGCGTGCAGGGACCGCGGCCAGCCGGTGCCAGCCCGCCCCGCGGCATCGCCCAGCCCGCCCGTCTGCTCCCTGCCGTGCTGCTCGAAACCAGACTGACCGAGGCCTTGGCCGTGAGATGGTGTCTTTTCTCACAAGCCCCGGAGGAGGCGAAACTACTTCAGAAATGTGTTTACTCTTATTAAAATTGCTGGCACGTGCTTCCTCCTATGCCTTGCCCTAATCCCTTTCTCGGCGCACACGCGTGGTGCGAAGGAGGGCCGGCGCAATCGGTGTTGGCTGCAGAAGCAGGGCTTTGCTGGGTGAACAGTTTGCTGTGGTCGTTGTTTTCTGTGCTGCCTTTCCGCTCGTGTTCTGGGCGTGTTCTTTGCAGTGAATATATGGTACTGCTCCGCTCTGGGTGCCAACGTGGCTTTATTTGTGCCAGCGTGTTGCCGTGTGTTTGACAGCCCTCCCCACGCGCCCGGGCAGCCCTGCAATAACGCGGGGCGAACTGGAACGTGATGGCCGTGTGTCCTGTGCCTGGGAGAGGGGACACGGCTCCTGGGCACGCACTGCTCTGGCTGGGACGGGCCCTGAGCCCCCGCTGCCTGCAGTGCCCGGGGTGGCTGCTGCCGGGGCACGCTGCCGGCCCCAGGGGTCCTGCCGGGGTGCTGCCACGCGGCTGTCCCGTCCCCAGTGGCCGCAGAGCTGCTGGAGGCTGCAGGGTCGCTGCCAGCAGCACAGGGACGCTCCTGCCTCCCGCGGACCGCTGAAGCCCCACTGGTCACTGCTTCTGGACTGCACACAGCGTCTCCCAGTAACTCCTCAGGCACCGGAGCGTGGTCGCTGCGCCAGGCGGACAGCTGGCACTGAGCATCCCGGGCCAGCGGAGCGACTCCGAGCCGAGACGGCCGACGGTGCTGCCGCAGCCAGCGCCCGCTGCGTGCGTGCCCCCGAGAAGGTGCAGCGCAGCCCTTCCTGTGCCGCTGCGACAGCGTGCCCCGAGCCACAGCAGGCACCCGGCACTGAGAGGGAGTGCGTTTCTTCCCCCAGTAATTGATTCAACGAGAAGAAGTAATGGTCACAGCTGCTATCGCTTACTATGGCTTCTCTTCCTGTTAACCGAGAGGCACTGGAGTCTCGGCGGTACCGCTCGCAGAGTGCCAACATCTGTCAGCGTTGCAATAGCTCAGGAACATTTGCTGTCCTGTTCCGGGGTGCTGCTTGCAGCCAGGGCTGTGCTGCCGCTCTCCTAAAGCAGCAGCAACAACAGCCGCGAAGTCGCAGTGCCCTTTCCCTGGTAATGTCGTAATTTCAATGTTGGTCACAGTTCTGGTGTAAAAGAAGCAAATGGCGGTCACGAGGGTCCGGCTGACAGAGAACACGTGTCCCGTATTTTCCCTTTGCAAACGTGTTTCTGCGTGCCGTGCTGCGTGTCGGGGTGTCTGGTCCCGGTGCTGCCGGATCCGGTCCCTGCTGGGTCAGGAGCCCACCCCGGCACCTCTNGCCTGTGCCAGTCGTCCCGTGGTGCTGCACCCGCCGCTGCCGGTGGTGTCCTCAGAGCTGAATCGTCCCTCTGGGCATCCGGCACCCGCCGAGGGGTCCGGCCGGCACAGCCCACCCGCACGGGCACCAGTGCTGCCTTTCCTTCCCTGCAGGCAGCGGGCAGGTACATCGCAGTAGGCACTGAATACCAGATGAAAGCAGCTCTGTAAATAAGAATACACATCCCCTATACTGACTTCCCCTGTCTGAACGTGGCTGTGACCTTGCTTTCCCAAAGTACAGGTGTTCGTGAAACAAAAGTGCGCAGGTCAGTGGGGGTTAAAGCACCTACACCCTGGCGTGGGTAATACAAGACCAACAAAAGGCAAATGGACTGGGCTTGCTGGCCGTAGACTTTCAATGTAATTGATTTATTCACGCGAGCCGGGCGTGAAGGCTGCTGCTGTAGAGAGAAGGAAGCTTAGCTGGGAAGGAAGGAAACTAAAAAGGGAAAGAAAGCAAACGTGGCACATCGCTGGCTGCAGAGAGAGCCCACCTCGGAAACCTTGTCTGTATGAAAATGAACAGAATAGGCTCCTGCTTCCGTTCTGCTGGAACAAGCCGTGTCACCTCGGGTCGTTTCAAGTGCTGCGCTCTGTCGTCGCTCTGGGAGTTGAGAGCCAGTTGGTGTGCCTCGCTCGGTGCCGCGCTGCGTTTCCTCCGCGCCGCCACGTCTACATGCGAGTGCCACATCGCTCCTCCGGAGGTGCACAGCACGTTCTGCACGCAAGCCCTGCGGTCTCGGCAGGGGACGTTTCCACTGGGAGAGGGAAACGAGGACAACCAGTAAGGGTCTGGCCCCAGCCAGGTTGGTGTCCCCGGGAGGGGTGGCGGAGGGCAGCAGCAGCAGCCTGCGGGCACGCAGGGACCCCTCCGGGCCCAGGGACTCGCAGTGTGTGGGCACTGGGAGCTGCGGCGCAGCAAACCAAGGATGAACGTAAAACACGGTGTCTGGTTTGTGTTTGCGTACGGCCACTGCAGCTTTGCGTTCCCTGAGGTAAGTGACGCCGTGCCGGGGTGGCCGGGCACGGTGCGGCCGCAGCCGAGGCAGAGCTCCTCCTGCGGACAAAGAGCCGTGTGCTGCGCCGTGGGTTGGCGTGGACGCTGCGGGAGCTCGGGGCAGGACAGGTAAACAGCTGCACCGTCTCTCTGCCGTGACTCTCTCTCTCACGGAGGCCGGGGCTGGGTTGGTGCCCACCCACAGCTCCTTTTGGGTGCTCTCAGGTCTGTGAAAAACTACAGCAAGAGTTGAATTCTTCGCCACGGAGAAAAGCCTCAGTGGGCGCAACACCAAATCAAGAAACAGGGAAATTTTCTGATTCTGGAACAATAAGATTTACTGGTTCCATTTTGGGTTTTGGGGACTTTTTTTGCTCGATTGGTGTTCCCTTTAGCAGCAGCAGCAGCAGCTGTCGGTGCGGTGCTGTGCTGGGGCTGACCCCCCCAGCACCTCCCGGTGCCGCCTGCCCCGCGGCAGGTCGGCTTTGGCTGCGGGGAAGGGCCGGATCCTGCTCCTTGTCCCTCACCTTCTCTGTTTTGTCTCTTTGCGCAGAAGCTGGGGCCGATCCGCAGGACGCCTGCCCTCCTCCGCTCCCCGAAAACGTTGCCACCGACGTTCTTACTCGGCAGAAAACAATACGGTTCCAAGTCACCGAAGATTAACGTGTCACACCGTGCTCACCCCTCCAAAACCTTTACTTGAAGCTGCGGCCGAAGCCACGAGGGCGTCGAGGTCGGCTGCGTCGGATAAACTTTCTTCCCCTGATCACAGATTGCCCATCTCCCATCTGCCACATTAAGTCCAAATACCTTTTTTTTTCTGGTGTCCAAGGTTTTTATAAAGCTAAAAATTATGATGAAAAATCTGGTGGCAACAGCTGCAGTCCCAAGTCATGTTAAATGTCGCCAGTGGTGAGTTCACAAACTGTAAACATGGTAGCTTATATCACCTGAACAAATAAATGTTTTACTACGACGGCGTGCGCCTGTTGGTTGATCGGGGGGGGGGTTTGCCTGGCGGCCGCATGCCCGGCGGTGCGTGGCGCTGCTCCTCCGCAGGGGAGGGCCCCATCCCGGCTGTGGTGCGCGTGCCCGGCGGCGTTGCGTGGGGTCGGGCTGGGCACTGCGCGGGTGACAGCAGGGGTGACCCGTGCCCGCGGCGCGGGGGCTCTGCGGAGCGAGCAGCAGCGATCTGCGCCCGGCCCCAGCCCAGCCGCCGCCAGTGCCCCCGGCCCAGGAGCCCCGGCCGGGTCCGGCACGGATGCCGCAGGATCTTGGGGGCTTGGGCCGGGCGAGGGCACGGGCTGCGAGCAGAGGGATTGCCCCGCTGCCCCTGCCTGCCACGGGGAAAGCCCCGGGGCTCCAGGGCTGCCGGCCCCGCAGAGACCCCCTCCCTTGCGGCTTATGGCACCGTGGGCACCCGCAGCACTGTGTGCCGGGAGCGCCGTGGAACAGGCAAAGCACCGAGTGCCTCGTGTGCGATGTGAGCCCTAACACGGGCATGGGGCCGCTGGGGACCGGCCGGGGGCTGCCCCTGCCCCTCTGCCACACTGCCCACCCAGCGTGACGGTGGGTGTCCTCAGCACCCCACGCTTACCAAACAAGACCCGGGGTTTTTTTGTTGTTATCCTTTCTTCCTCCTCAAGAATCCCATATGGCTTACAGGTATTAATGATAGCTCCTACAAAACCCACGGTGGATCAACCGGCTTTAATGTAAGGTGTGAAGAACAGAGGACAGCTAGCGTCAACGCTGACTGCCGGCGGGACTGTGCGAAGGGCAGGACACGGAGCTGCCCAGAGGCTGCTCCCCCGGGCCGGCTGCTGGGGGTGACCGCTCCCACCGGTGGCTTCTGCCACCCAGTGCCGCCGACGGACCTCAGGCTGGGCAGACGGCTGAGCAGGTAGCCCGTGGTTTGTCCATAGCAGCAGAGAGAGCGGCGTGTCCCCAGGCCAAGGCAGCCCCTGGCGGAGAGTCAGAGCGAAGCCAGGAGCCTCGCCCCGCGGCTTTCCCCTTGCTTTCTCCCTGGTGCTGGAGGCCGCAGCCGGGCTGCAGAGCTGAGAGCGGCACCAGGGTTCACCCCAAGGCGTCGGTGATGGGGACCCCAAGCTCACCGGGGGGGCCCGGCACCCGAGGGCTTGTGCGTGCACAGAAAGCTCAGTGGTGGCCCCACAGGCCCTGGGGATAAATAGTCCGTGTTTCACCCGTGCACAAGCACGCCATG
This sequence comes from Anarhynchus alexandrinus, assembly GCA_008711295.1. NCBI lineage: Eukaryota > Metazoa > Chordata > Aves > Charadriiformes > Charadriidae > Anarhynchus > Anarhynchus alexandrinus. The sequence continues at coordinate 142,514 of VUYV01000417.1, read as the reverse complement.
CCTAATGGAGACCTCAGGGGGAAAACCCCCACTGATTTTGATCAGGAGTCGGACTCGTCGCTCTTATTCTGGCACAGCATGGCCGGGGTCTTCCTGGCGCTGCACCTGGCCTGGATTTTACGTGGATTATAACAGCAGCACATACTGCTCTTCCCATTCTTTAGTGCCTAGTGTAATTGGAGTTTGGATTCTGGAAGAGGATGGGCCCAAAATAAACTACTTTTCAATAAAATGTTCAGGGGAAATTGAGTCCACAAACTCACCACCTCTCTCATTGCAGAGCCAAGTGACTTCCCTGGTGAAGTTACGGGACAGCTGACCTTTCTCTGAGGAAGCTGATGACATTCGGGTCTGCGAAACAGCCGGGCAGAGTGAACCCGTGACTCAGAAGTGTGAGTTACAAGAAGAACCGAGAGACTGCTGCTTCCTTTTGGCATCCCGCATCAGGCTGTGCAGCTGCCGAAACCCCCATTAAACCAACAAGCTGCAGACCCTCGCTGCACGGACCGCATCCGCTCTCGGGGTTTCATTTCACATTAATATCGTGTTATTACCCTCATTCAACGGCTCCAATTTCAAGCCTTCATGCACATAGCAGAGCTGCTTTTCCCTTGCTGTTCCTTTTCATATCCTTTTAATTAATTGTCAAGGTAAGTTCCACCTGTCAGCTCAGCGTTAGTCAGAAATCCAACTTTCAGTGTGCTGAGATTCGCTGAAGTTGTGACTCAGACTGTCGTCCCCCCAGCAGGTCTGTGGAGCAGAGCGTGCCGGCCGTGGGCAGGGGGAACCCCACGGGCCCACCAGCGAGAGGGGCCGCTCCGCCTGGGACGGCCCTGGCAGTGTTCCATCCCTGCACTCAGAGATTGGGGGAACAGCATTGTGGCAACAAGAAAAAACGACCCGTTACAGACATCCAGAGCTTGGATTCATACTGAAGAACCACGCAAATCATCTCAGTTCATAGAATCATAGAATGGTTTAGGTTGGAAAGGGCCTTGAAGACCATCGAGTTCCAACCCCCCTGCCATAGGCAGGGACACCTCCCACCACACCAGGCTGCCCAAGGCCACCTCCAGCCTGGCCTTGAACACCTCCAGGGATGGGGCCTCAACAACCTCTCTGGGCAACCTGGGACAGTGCCTCACCACCCTCACAGTGAAAAACTTCTTCCTAATGTTCAATCTAAACCTGCCCTCTTCCACTTTGAAGCCATTCCCCCTCGTCCTATCACTCCATGCCCCAGTCAAAAGTCCCTCCCCAGCTCTCCTGTAGCCCCTTTAGGGACTGGAAGGCCGCAATGAGATCTCCCCGGAGCCTTCTCTTCTCCAGGCTGAACAGCCCCAACTCTTGATAAAGTTGATAAAGCTGAAGGAAGTTCTGGCCCACGAACAGCATTTTCTTACTCCTGGTGGGCACTGCCCCAGCGGACGCTCGGTGCAGCACCCCGGGGCACGGGGGGTTCTCTCCAGGTGGGCCACTGGGATGCTTCAAGGGCTTCCTCTACCAGCGCCCCATGGGCCCGACACCGCTCGGGGCTCAACGCCCCGGTGTTACCACTGCTGCTCGCCACAGTAAATGAATGGATTGATATGGGAAAGTGCTTTCCTTAATAGGTTGAGAAAGGTCGGGCAAACACGTCTGTAGCACTGAGGAGCTGGTGGTGAGCTGGTGCTCCAGGAAAGGCAGATGGGGACGCAGCACCCCCACCCCAGCAGCCTCCCGGGGAGCTCAGGCAGCCCGGCGGACTGCTCACAGGGTCTGCGGGAAGCCCAAATGATGGTGGCATGATGGGTTCCCTCTTGGTGCTATTCTGGGGCATCTTCAGTGAGAACAGCCCAGGCATTGCAGCCCGCTGGCACGCGTTACTGCAGCCTGCACTCAGCTCTTGCAGTCCTGCAGCGTGCCAGGGAGGGATAGTCAGGAATTTTCTGGTTAAACCTTGTTCTCACAGAAATACACAGATTTATCATGGTCTTTTTCTGGTTTTCTTGTTTCTAGGTTTTGGTTTCTTTTCTTTTTTTTTTTTCAGTGGGGGTAAAATTAATTGAAGAAAAAAATTTCTGCTCAGAGGCAAATGAAACCCTTGAGCAGCCTGTGGAGGACCTGTCCCTGGGGAGCAGGAAACCCAGATTTGACTAGATTTGCAGCGAGGATCTGAATCTCCATTTGCCATGTCTAATGCAAACGCCATTCAATATTGGCCCCGCACTGTAACCCCAAATTAGCGTGGGCATTTTTCCTCCTCCTCTGTGCTCCTGCAGGATGCAGGTGCCTCATCGCGTTCCTACTGCAGCTGCAGGACGGTGATGATGGCTGCGGTCTAACTCCACTGCCGTGAGTTGCCGATGAGTTACTGATGATGGCTGTGGCACCGCAGGGATGTGGGGCCGTGGGCTGCTGTGCCGGGGGGTCCCTTCTCCTGCTCTCCTGGCAGCGAGGATTGCGGCAGTGCCCTCACGCCGTGCTCTGGAGAAAGGCTATACCCTGACGGCAGAGCAGAGTTCCAGCTCAGCACTACCTCACTGCTCTGAGGGAACAGCGCGGTGCCTGGCTCAGCCGTGACTATTAACTTGTCCTGGAGGGTTCAGGCTGCCCCAGCAGAGCGGTGTCACCCCAGCCCCGAGGGCCAGTTCCCCGCAAGTCTCTGTGTCCTGCGAGTGATGACGCCCTCTTTTCACACGGGTGGCAGTGCCATTGTCACAAACCTGCCGCCCAGGCAGAGTCTGACGCCTGAGGAGGCACAGACCCAGGGACCGGCCACGGGCGCTGCGGGTGCATCCTTAGCATTAAACACTGGGCACTGCTAACAACTTACTTGGTCTTCTTTGGTTGGTTTGGTTTTTTTGTTTGTTTGGTTTGGTTTTGGGGTTTTTGGGTGTTTGTTTTTAAGGGTTTGGGTTTGTTTTTAAGGGGGTTTGAAGTCCTGGAAACTTCGTGAGACTATAGAAGTACTTCCAGGCTGCACTTCCAGGTTGTCCACCTGCCCGAGGATGGGCGCATGGAGTCAGCTTCTTCAGGATGTGCACTGTTGTCCTGGACAACTGCGCAGGAGTCGTGTGCGTGCCAAGCCAGCCTCTGATTGCTGCCCCAGCTGAGGGATTTCCAGACACCCTTCCACAGAAATCGGAAATACTGTCCATTTTGTTCACACGTGCAGTGCTGTTGTCTGTTTAGCACGTGTGTGGAAAGCAAAGAGCCAAAGAACCCGCTGAGTCCCAATCACTGTGATGGTGGTAAATATCTCCCTCCCCTTACCGGATCAGAGGGTTCATTTCACAAGGTCTGCCCGCCGGTTGCTCCCTGCACACCTCTGCAGCCACCTACAGCCGCCGCGTGTCGTGGTGTGTGACAGTGCCCCTGCGCATCTCCTGCTTCACCATGGGACCTGCTCACCTCCTGAGATCCCCCAGCCCCGGGAACCGAGGCGTTTCACCACGACCCAGCTTGCCACCAGGAACTCTGCCGTGGGCTTGTGGGGCGGCCCTGCCCGTTGTCCCGGCACGTGGTAAGGTTTTACACCTCCTGATTTCCTGAAGCATCGTCACCGGCCGTTTGTGAAACAGGATTTCCTTTGCAGGTGTTTCCCTCTGCAGTTAGCCGTCATTGCTCCCAGCCTGGGCTGAGACCACGGTTCTTGGGCTCGCAGGACACCTGCAAGCATGTTCCCTTCTCACTGCTCCTCCAGCTGGGGCTGCGGACAGGCTCGTCCTGGATGGAGGTGAGGCGTCTCCTGGTGGGCTGGGGGAAACTTGGCTCGAACGGGACACAACGGGCTCTGTTTCTCCATGCCTCTCCCATTCCCATCCGTCCCGTCAGAGCCCGCCGCCGGCTCGGAGCCTCCTGCGAGAGGGTGGTGGTGAGGGCTGAGCGGCACATTCCTGGTTGCACGCTGGGCCAGCGCTGCTCTCCCGCACCAACTCTGAAAACTCACCAGAGAAAGCCAGCAGGAGATAGGACGAGGTGGCCCAGGAAGCCCCCAGGACAGCCACCACTGCCAGGGCTGCTGGTGCTCCTTACCCACGGGGTTCCCTGGAAAGACCCCAGGAGAGCACATGTTGTCCGTGGACCACAGAAGGACACCAGGCAGCTGCTGAGTGCTCTGCCAGCCCCCCAGCACCCATTCAACGCCTCGGGGGTGTCTACATGTGCCAGACTGCTGCCGACAGTCAACCACAGGATACAGCGTCCTTGTACGGGGTAATGTCACCTTTTCCAGCTGCACAAGATGGACACTGTGACAGATCAGAATTTTATCTTCATCCGAAAAGCCTAGTGGAAACTAAAAGAGTGGAAATTGAATACAGAAACAGTCCGACGGTGGGAATCGGGAGGACTGGGAACGGCTCCTGGAGACATTCAGTGTCCTTCCAGTTGCAGGGGACAGCGTCACACAGCCTTGCCCACAGATGAATCAGGCACTGCTCCAAGCCTGGTCAGAGCTCTCCTCTCTGCAAATCCTCCCGAGGGATCTTTCCAAGATGTCCATCAGACATTTCTATCTGTGGCCAGCTCATGCCATTTCTTTTTTGCTGATACTGCCTCAGAACGCAGATAACATTTTGTCACCCCTGGGTGTTTTTCTGACCAGCACACCGGTGGGGTGTCATACCTGCTCTTGCTCAGCTGATTCCCCTTACTCCCTCCATCCCCCTCGTAATTATTCCTGTTCCATCTCCTGCTCCCCACCCCTCAACTCCTCTTTCTTCACCATGCCGGTCGGGGTAGTGCACACCGGGGCAAAATTTGCATCGCGTCACTGCGACCACAGTTTTGGCTCTGCGGGAGGCTTTGTGTGGGCTGTGGTTGCCTGTGGCTCCATATCCGTAACTCCCGGATGGAGTATCCCCGCTCCAGGCTGGCTCTGGCAACCGGCCCGTCTCATCAGCCTGACGGTGCACTGGGACTCGCTCACCATCTGGGGCATTTTTTTTCTATGCCATCTATTGTATTACGTATTCTCATCTCAGGAAATCTTTAGGACTGTGCGCTCGGGTACCAGCCTCGGTCAGGTGTGGAAAACAAACACATTACACTGTCCCAGGGCAAGAGAAATACCGGTCACGACCATGCCCGTGCCCCAGAGCCACCCGCGCAGCAATGGGTTCGGGGGACAGGGCTGATAGCAATGAAGGTGCTTTTCCCCCATCCCACGCGCGGTATCTGCCTTCCTTGCCAGTGAAGATGTGTCCAGCTGTTATCTGTCAGCAAAGATACGGTAGGAACGGCCCCTCAGCCTGTTGCTCCCCTCCCTGATCCAGAGTCCCTCCCCAGCTCTCCTGGAGCCCCTTTAGGCACTGGAAGGGGCTCTGAGGTCTCCCCGGAGCCTTCTCTTCTCCAGGCTGAACCCCCCCAACTCCCTCAGCCCTTCCAGGCGGTGGCTCGTGCAGCCCTGCAGGGCGGAGAGCTCTGCCAAAGGCGGTGTTCAATAGCTGTGTGCTGTCACCACCTTCGGTTTTCTATACAGAAGTTCACAAAACTTCTGAATTTTGGGGTGTTAACAGATTGCGGGAAGCTGAAGATCCCATGGCAGAGTGGTTTCCTGCATGGGGTCAGGGCTCCTGGCTCTGTTCAGTGGCAGTTTCGGGTACTTCACAGAAAAACTGTGCTGTGCAAGAGCACCAGCTCCGTCTGCCCGGCTGGGTGGGCTCCGGTCCCTTGTTTGGTGAGAGGGTCTAAAGCTGTCGAGCTGTTGTTTCTGGGGGTGTTCAGTGCTAGAAATGCAGGACTCCTGGTTTCTCCTGCTTTCCCTGCCCAAGCAAACTCAGCCCGCTGAGTTGTTGTCTCCTTGGCTATAAAAGAGGGGGTGAGGGATTGTTCTGCTGTGTCTTTGGGGTTTTTTTTTAGTTTTTTACCTTTTACTTTCTCTGATCTTTTATTGCTTTTGCATTCTAGCATTTTTGTGACGCTGAAACCAGTTATAACAGGCAGGTAGAAGGCAAACCCTTAGAAGAACATTTATTTTGTAATTACATTTAAAAATATTCTTGAAAGAAAATAAAAATAGTTGTAGCTTTCTCAGAATGCTTCTTACTTTACACAATCCAGCCCGGGGTTCAGAGTGACCCGACGGTCCTCACACCGTCCATTCAGGAGAGCAGAGGAGGGCCGGCAGCCGGGGACACCCGCGGCGCCGGGGGGTGGCAGCCCCTGGGCGCTCTCCGCTCGCTGCCCCCCGGTGCCACGCCAGCCGCCTGCTGGGAAGCGTTTGCAGTCATTAAATAGTGAATATAGGTGACACCACAATTAGAGCCATCCGTGGTGCATCGTGGTGCTATAAAGCACAACTGTGAAGAGCACTATTTTAGAATATGCTGCGTTGCGGTTCCTGGTTTTTGTGCTGGATGAACTTCTGTCCGTGGCTACGCTGAATGAACAGGGTTTATGCTGCTTTTTAAACAGGGTTGAAATACATTTGTATATTTTTGCTGATGTAGTAGATAAATGTAGCGCACAAGTATCCTTTGTGTCCCTATTACTCCCCAACATTAAATGAAGAAATGACTAGTCTAGCTTGTTTGTGGCCATGCAGGTTATCATTCACAGTGATACAGCAGGGTACAAATTGCAAATAACGTTTTTGACAGGCTGCAATAAACCGAACTTAAAAAATCCCTGCAATATAGAAGAGCTGAAGCTGTGTTTCTGTTTCTCATTTGGAAGTGGAGGCAGCATTATTAATCGTGCCCTGACTTAGCCCGAGGGACCCGTGCCCGCTGGCCCGGCGTGCTGCGGCTCCGCGGAGGTGTGCGCCCACCCCGCCGGCGCAGCCTCCCGCCGCGCTGCTGTGCGGCCCCATTCCCCTCTGCCCGGCGTGGCAGCAATTAGGCAAAACTGCTCTCTAATGACACCGTAGAACAACGCATTACGGAGTGCTTTCGGTGCGGGGAGCAGGAGTCCGACTAATAAACGACAGGTTAAATGTGGCATCGCGAGGGGATGGAGAGAGCGCTGCGGCAGCAAAGGCACAGCTCTGGCCCCTCGGCGCGGTGCCGCCTGCCGAAACTGGGGCTGTGCTTCACGGTGCGTGGGGGGTGTCGGCACCCCGACCTGCTGGGCATGCGGAGGACGGGCCGGGGCTGAGCGCCGTGGTGAGTAACGCCAGCTCTGGGTGTGCTGCCCCTGAGGCAAAGCCTGGCGCGAGCGGTGCCGGGAGGAGGACGGGAGGAGGACGGTGGGACAGGCGGTGCCGCAGAGGGGACCTCCCGTTCAGCCAGTCTTGTGTTCCCATCGCTGCAGTTAATGGCAGAGCATCAGTTTCTTTCCAGCCCTCACTGGTCGGGGAGCTGATGTGTAGATGCTAAAATAAACGTGATGCAGGTGAAGAGAGGAGACTTTTCTTCTGCGGTGAGGGCGCACTGCTGTGGGGTTGTACCTGCCACCTTCATCCCTACAGCCCTCCCCGCACAAGGAAACGCTCTGTCATTTTTGTGATACCGAAGGGAGAACTTGGTAAATGGCAACACTCAGCAATAACCTCGCAGAAGAACGCAGTGTCCTTACTGCTGCCGTGGGACGGGGAAGGACCCATGCGAAGCGTCCCGGCAGGTGGAGGCAGCGCGGCCGCACCGCCGGGGGAAACCCCGCTCTGCTCACGCTGTGTGAGAGCTCCGATGTTAAACCGCTTCCACTGCCTGGTTACCTTCACAATTACCACAGGAGCGCAGCTGTAGGTTAGTTGTTCTCCCCAGACTAGCAAAATCGTGTGACCTTTTGAAACTAAGGTAAGTGTATGTTTATTCCATGCTTAGGTCTCAAATACAAAACTGTGTATGACAAAAACCAGTGCAACCTTGCGCTGGGCCCGCCAGGCACGCGCGCTTTTTCTGCTTATGAACTCATGACTGCGAAAGCATCAGCCCAGACCGCCGGCAGGTAACCTGTCAGCAGCGCTGGTCCCTGAGGAGGGGTGTGTGGCCGGGGGGGAGGGGGTACCTGGCAACGCGGCTCGCTTCTCCACCGCCGCGAAACCCTATTCCACAGTGCCCTTGAGACCCGGGTCGGGGTGCCGGGCGAGCACGGGCAGAGCCCCAGGTCTCGCACCCCGCGGCGCGGGCTGGCGGTGCACGGCCAAACTCAGGGCAGAGCTCCCGACACGCTCTTCGTCGGCTGCTGGAAGCTGGAGGAAAGCCAGTGTTGGATCCCACCTACTTTATTATTTTTGTTTTCAGCGGCCCTTGTGCCTCCTGTGAGACGGACGGGCGCTCTCACGCTGCGGCTTTGCCCACAACTGCCGCGCGTGGCCGTGGGAGCGTCTCCCGGTGCCGGGGCTGCGCAGGGGCTGCCGGGAGCTGCCGCGCTCGCTGTGCCCGGGGCAGGGCTGAGGCTCGGGCGAAGGATGCACACGCGTCAGGGGCTCGCCTGTGGGTCCCCCCGTGTCCCCCCGTGTGCTCAGCACGCAGCAGGCGTGCGGCGTGGGCAGGGATCGGGCTGGAGGAAAGGGCAGCAGCCTGCCTACGTCTGCTCTCCAGGGGTGCCACAGCTGACTCGGGGCCTCCCGTAGGCACAGTGGCTCTGAGATTTCCTCCCCTCTGCCCACACCATGGCAAACCCCTCATCTTCTGTTGGGCAGGGGCAGCTCGGCGTGCCGCTGGCCCTGGCACACGCTGTGCCTCCCATCCGCTTGTGCCGGGTAAGTCGCACACTTTGTCCTGCTCCGGCGGTGTTTGCTCCCTGAAAACCCCTCCAGCTGCTGAGCATTTTCTACCTTCACCCCTCTAAATAAACAGCAGCAGAAGCTGCTGTTGCGCGGCGGCAGATGGAGTTTACGAGATGCTCTCTCTGCTGAGCCTTCGTGCGGCGTGGAGCGAACCCCGCGGCTCCCGCTCCTCAGGGGATGCAGGAGTGCGGAGCTGGGCCAGGCTCCGCTCCCGCTGCCCTGCCAGCGAGGCGCTCGTGCAGCCTGCCGCCAGCCAGCGCGGCCGAGGGCTCCGCCGGGGTCACTTCCCGCTCCCTGTTACCGGTATCACGCTCTGGGAAGCGTCACGGTAAGCGCCGTGCTGGGCAGCGAGGTGAGGCCGGGGGAGCGGAGCCCGGGGAGATGGCGGGAAGGGCTCTGGCCGCCTGCCCCATCTCCTCAGCCCCGGGGAGAGGCGGCTCCAGCCGGGGGCTGTGCGGGACCTGGCACAGGGATCGCCATGTCCCCCCGGCCTGGCAGCGGCTGGCACGGCCCCCTCCTGCCCCGGTGATGCCAGCGGCGCTGGCTGCTTTGCCCTCACGCTGCCGGTGTGTCCCTGCACATCCTCGTGATGGGGGACATGTCTGAGCGTTGTCCGAAACGCCGCGCGGGTCAGAGCCGGATGGGGTGGCGCAGCAGAGACTGGCAGGGGGTGCACAGGGGGTTGTGCGTGCACGTTTAAAGGGTTCTCCTTCATCTTTTCCATCTTCCTTCTGACTGTCTTTGCTGTGTAACGCAAACTTGTTCTCGACAGGCTCAGCGCTCCACCCCTGAGCAGAAATGAAATGCCGGTTTTGAAGCCTTTCAGAAAACACTTTCTCCCTTTCTATTTTGTCTCACTTTTTTAGGCAATACCTGGTGCAATTCAGCGATTCGCTGGTTTCCTACCATGGCATTAAGTCTTTATCTCCACACCACCAAGATGACCAGCGTTGACCCGTGTCACGCGGAGCTCAGTTGCGCAGGTCCCCGCTGCCCACCGCGGCCCTGCCTGGCCGGGGGCAGGCGTGCCGGGCACCCCGTGCAGGGTGGGGGGCAGGACCGCCGGCGTCCCCTCCTCCCCAGCGCTGGATCAGCCGCTCGGCCCCCCCCGGCGCACGTAACCCTCCGGCAGACTGAGCTCTCAGCCTGGAGAGAGGCAGCGGGAGATGGCGAGCGCTATTTTTACGTCTCGCCCGCCTGTCGTGACGGCGCGGATGCCGGTGCGGAAGGAGCGTTCGTGTGGCTCAGCCCACGCAGAGGTATTTTTGTGCCGGAGGAACGTGTGGGTTGCGTTGCCGCCGCGTTCCTGGAGTGCCGGCAGGCGCGGCTGGCGAAACGCAGCCCCCTGCTCGCGGGGCGAAGGCCTCGCCAGGGGTTTGCCTCCCCCGCTGCCGGCAGGACCCGGGCTGGCGGTGCCCGCGGGATGCTCGGCTGACGGCCCTCGCTGCGTGCGGCAGTCCGTGCCCCGCTTTGGTACCCGGTGTGGGGGGCAGTCACGGGCAGGGCTGGCGGGAGGTGGGCACTGCTGCATCCTCTCCCCTCAAGAATGACCCCCGCCCCAGCCCAGAGCTGTTCAGGGGTGAGAGTGGGCACAAAGCCCTTGGCCGTGAGCCGGACCAGGCACCAGCTCTGCGCCGGCAGGGAAGAGAAGGGAGGATGGATTTCTGGGAGGTGTTTGCTGTGGATGGGGAACAGTTTTGAGCTGAGAGTATCTACGTACAAGTATCTAAAGGGTGGGTTGAAGGAGGATGGAGCCAGACTCTTTCCAGTGGTTCCCAGCGACAGGACAAGGGGCAATGGGCACAAGTTGGGACATAGGAGGTTCCGTTCCAACACACGGAAGAACTCCTTTGGGGTTGGGGTGTCAGAGCAGTGGCACAGGCTGCCCAGGGGGGTGGGGGAGTCCCCTTCTCTGGAGGTTTTCAAGCCCCGCCTGGATGCAGTGCTGAGTGCTGTGCTCTGGGCAGTCCTGCTTTGGCAGGGGAGTGGGGCTGGGTGAGCTCTAGAGGTCCCTTCCAACCCTGAAAATTCCGTGATTCCATGAGAGGGAGAGGGCTGTGGCTGATCCCCGGCGCTGCCAGCGCAGCCTTGGCAGGGTCAGACCTGAGGAAACCAGTGCAGGGAGCAGAGCTGGGGCGCTGCGGGGGCGGCAGGGGGGGGACAAGGCTGCAGCACCGCCGGCGCAGGGTGCCAGCTCTCCGCACGGCAGCGAGGGCACCGACCACCATGGCTTCGGTCCTGAGAGACAGACAGGATCAGTCTGCTCCCAGGGGACCACAGGGACTTCTCCGGGGGCTGCAGGGCCCTCTGGGGATCCCATTGGAAGAGGAGGTGGGTGGGCTGGGGGGAGCAGGGGCAGCGTGATTAGCAGTGTATGAAAGACAGGAAAGAGCAGGTGATTTAATATTTGGATTAAATATAAACCAAGAAGTGGCATTTTGGGACTGAGGGCTATCAAATACGCTAATAGTCTTCACCTGTGTTTTAAGGAAAAAGCAGGGTGGTGATCGAAGGAGGAAAGGAACGATGTGCCCGGAGTCTGTGGGGGACAGGGACTCACACCGTGGGGCCGCAGAGCCGCCGGTCCGGAGGGGAGGACTGGGAGCTGCCCCAGGCAGTGGGGATGGGGGCTGGGGGCTGGGGCAGCTCGGTCCGCGGGACTGTCAGGTCTTCAGGAGGCTTCTTCCAGGGCAGACACCTCTGCCAGGAGCGGCACAGGTCCTGCTGGGGCAGGGGGTCAGCGGCGGCTCTGAGGCCATTTCCTCTGATTCTGACATTCTGTGATAAAAAAAAAAGTACTTCTCTCTAAACAGAAGAATTCTAAGTTTGGAAGGAAACCAAATGAACCGAGGGACTCTTGCTCCTTCTCTATTCAAACCCTGTCACATTTGCCTTTGCTGCTTTTACGTGGCTATTTTGCCCAGTGTGCGAAATGAGGAGCGAGTCAGCGGATGGAGCCTCTTGTCCCACTGTGCCACCTACAGAGGTTCCCTGAGGCGGACCTTGGGGAAAAGAGTCTTAAATCACACCAGTGATCCCTTTTAGATTGAACATTAGGAAGAAGTTTTTCACTTTTAGGGTGGTGAGGCACTGTCCCAGGTTGCCCCGAGAGGTTGTTGNACGTGGCTATTTTGCCCAGTGTGCAAAATGAGGAGCGAGTCAGCGGATGGAGCCTCTTGTCCCACTGTGCCACCTACAGAGGTTCCCTGAGGCGGACCTTGGGGAAAAAAGTCTTAAATCACACCAGTGATCCCTTTTGAAGGAATGCATGGCAAGAGGGAGTTCAGCTGCTAGGAGAATGGTGGTTTTTCTCTNTTCTATGATTCTATGATTCTATGAATGTATGGCAAGGGGGAGTTCAGCTGCTAAGAGAATGGTGGTTTTTCTCCCCAGAAGACAAATGTGCACAAGTAGGCACTTTTGGAGCAGTAAAACAAGAGACCCCACCACCCAATGGTCCTGTTACTGAGCATGCACCGGGCACACGCTACCCTTGGGTTAAAAAGGCTTTCCTTTGTCGCGTTTCGCTATTCCAGCTACAATATGTCACCTCGGGCTGGTTTGGAAGATGCTCACAGTGACTACAAGCGTAAGGAAACCATCACGGAAAACACTACAAAGACTGGGCGTGAGTCTGGGGGCCCCTTTTGAAACGTAATTAAACGGCACTGACAGCAAGGGGAGTGCCTGCGGTGCTCCGCCGTTGAACTCTCCGCGACAACAATCGTGGTCACCACGCTGGCTGCCGGCTCCTGTGACTTCTCCAGGCTGAAGACTCCTGGTTTGTCCCGCCGGACGGAGCAGTCCCCCCCAGCGCAGCAGCTCCACCTTTCGCGTGCCGCCCGGGGAAGGCGCCTCCGCTCGCCGTGCTGCCCAGGCCTCCACCGCTGCCGAGGGCGCGATGCGTCTGCCCCAGCGCGGAGGGACTCGCTGCCACTCCACTCCTTCTTCCCACTCGGTTCTGATGTCAATAATAACTGCGGAGCAAAATTAAGTGGCCTTAATAGACTCTTGTGGGGATCTTATCAAAAGGCATTTGCAATTCTTCAGGCGTTTTCCTCCTGCTTCATATAAAGTATATTTGCGGCACGAAAAAATGGCCAGTGACTGTCACTTACGATAAAATACTTATTACCATTCCCAGCAGCACTGGCCACTGTGAAGCCGAGTGCACGAAGACGGCGGTGAATGCTGAGCAGGTGCTCAATCATGATGGTTTTCACTCGCTCAACAGATTTCACAATGAAGTTGCCCAGGATTTCTATTTTAACGAGCTCCCTTCCTCCCTCCCCTCAGCCCGGTCGTTAAGAAGAATCCCCAGCGGCTCTTTGTCTCTCTCCATCCTGTGGGAAGTGCGCTCCGGCTCCGGCAGAGACCTGGTCCTGTCTGGGCACCCCCGGCCGCAGGATCTGAGCTGGGGGTGCCTTCCGGGTACCCGGCACACGCAGCTCCGGCGGCTGGCATGGAGGGGTCTGTCTGGGACCCCAAATCCCTGCGATTCCTGAAAAAAAATTAAAAAAATCAACATCATTTAAGTAAAGGAGAATTGAACAGAGATGGTTGGAGGTTTGTAGAGGACTATACGTTTGTAATTTTTTTATGTGGGGGAACTAGGGATGGAGTAAGAAGGGTTTTTTTTTCTGGTAGATTCCATCCTTGTGTGGTGAAATAATAAAATCCAGTCCACATCTCATCCAGGCAAATGCATTCCACTTTCCAAGCACGTACTGATGCTTTAAAGGAGAAAAAAAAAAACAAAACAGGAGGAGGGGAATCTGCAACACTTCGGTAGTATCTTTTTACATTAAATCTTCATTGTCTTTCTTCCCCTGGGGCTGCGGGATCCCGCTTCATCCGGCGGGTGCTGCGGAGCCCTGAGGGATGGCACAGCACCCACCCACCGCCACCAGCACCTCCGGGCTCAGCCGAGGGCTGCCCGGCCCCGGGACAACCCGCCGGCCAAGGACCAGGTCTCTCACTTTGTCCCTTCTTACTAATAACTGCCACTCGACAGGCTGCGGCTCGTGCTGCTGCTGTCCCCATCCAGGCTCTTCCCCTCCCCCCCCAGCTGCAAGCCTCTGCCTGAAGCAATAAAAATATTTAAGAAATAATAGAGTAAGCGGGAGGGACTGGTGTTTCCTTCTGCCTCTCCAGATTACCTCTATGGTGAATGTAACTACTTGATGTGAAAAAAGAAATTGTCATCTTTAACAGCTCTCTTTTTCATCTCATATTTTCTTTTCTTTTTTTTTTTTCTTTTTTTCCTCCCAAATAGGTTGTTTAGTTTTTCCTATTTGGCATATCTTCCCCTGCTTTAAATTTATCTTAGCATTATTCATCTTTACACCTTATTCAGAATCAATGAGGCGGTGAAAAAGGGAGATTTAAATGAGAAGCAGTTTGTGTATTTTACCAAGGGCACTTGGAGCCTTCCCCTGACAGCGGTCTCAGTTATTTCAAAAGTGAGATAACTAGCTCATTTGTATATATCTTTTTTTATTTTTTTAAAAAACATCCCACTTTTTCCGAGTCCCTTTGCTGGCTGGAACCTCTTCAATTCTCTTGCGTTTCCCACTGTTGTTCTCACTGACACCAAACTCATTGCAAATACATTTTTCCCATCAAAACGTGTTAAGAAAATAAATCACCACTGAAGTGCTTTTTCATGTGTGGGCTTTTGCCTTCGGTGTCTTCACTGAGCTGAAGTGAGACGTTCCCCCAGCACCTCTTCTGGTGGCAGGAGACTCAAACTTGGCACCCACGGTGATGGATGGGAGAGACAAAACACTCCGGGCGCCGCATTTGTCACCTGTGCTTTTAGTGCCACGTGCGGTCCCCGCAGCCCCCGAGGTGGGATGCGGCGTGCCCGTGGGCGGACGTTTCCCGGCAGTGATCCCCGGGCGGGAGCAGGAGGGCGGCGAGCAGCTCCTGGGCGCAGGGAGGAGGGGGCTGGGGCAGGACAGAGCAGCCGAACCCCCGGCGCCGGGGCTCGAAGGAAGGTGCTGTTGCGCCTGCCTGGTGATGTTAAACACTTTACCCGCCTGAGCCTCAGCAAGGAATTATGCGGTGACTTACACGTGCTCCCGGCTTGTTTCCAGTCCCGTCACGTCCCCCGACCCCAGCTGGAGACTTTTGGCTGGTTGCTCTGTATCGATTTGGGGGAAGGCACCGGCTTACTTCTAACGAAGAGAACAAGCAAGGTCACTGCGCGGCCGGACCCGCTCTTCTGCACAGGCTCGTTTTGTCCTGCAGCATTCCAGTCCAAGAAATAAATCCTGTGCTGTGCGTTGCCATATGGTCCCCGAGTCAGGGCAGGTGAGCGCAGAGAGCGCAGCTGGCGCGTCCCCTGCGGTACGGTACCACGCGGAGGGCAGCGCTCTCGGCTGGGCTGGGGCAGCCGCCAGGTTATTGACTGGTCCGAGACCTCGCATGGGGTCGAATGAAAGGTTATTTGGGCTGGAAACAGATTGTGATGGAATACTTCAACATTTTACTTTCAGTTCTGTTCAGACACTTTCGACTGTTTATTACAAAATATCATAGAAACATAGAACGGTTTAGGTTGGAAAGGACCTTGAAGATCATTGAGTTCCAACCCCCCTGCCATAGGCAGGGACACCTCCCACCAGACCAGGCTGCCCAGTTTATTATATATTTGTATATTTTATATATTACAAAATATCTGTTTCTTACAGATTATCTGTTTCTTACAAATTATCTGTTTATTACAGATAGTTTGTTGTAAAATACTAAAAATTCTGCATTCCTGGGTGTTTATGAGTAAACTTGGACTAAAAGTGTTTCCTGACCTTGGAAAGGTGAAAAAACCCAGGAGGAGGCGGCAAACGCATCCATGTGATGTTTGAGAAAATCCCATATCCAAGCTGGAATGAAAAGTAATTTAGTCATCCCTTTGGAGTTATTTTGAACAAGAAAATACATACTGAATATCAAATTCACATCCAGTTGCTTTGATATCAATGGTGCCAGGCTGTATGAATCTCTTAAAAGACAAAATTTCAATGTATACCCTGCGCCTGAGTTTGCCCAGCGCCGCGCGGGAGCCGGAGCCGAGGGCTGGGGGCGTTCCTCGGGGCGGCTCCGAAGGCTTTGCGTCGCTTCGCTCAGAGGATGTTCTTTGAAATGCTGCTGCCAAAACAGCTGAGCCAAAACTACGGAGTACATCGCATTTAAAAGATTTCTAAATCAAAGGAAGCTCTTAATTAGTCCAACAATTAGGTCCGGTGTAAGACCTGAGGTCGTAGCACGAGGTGCGGGTGTGAGAAGCTGTCTGAACTCCTGACCAGTTGTTTTAGACGTCACAGAGCAGTGCGGCGAAGGCGCCCCCGAGGGCAGGGTGCCCGTGCTGCCCCGGTCCCCCGTCCGCCCGAGCCCCCCGCCGCAGCGGCAGCAGTTTAACCGGCCGCAGCTCGACTCGCGGCGCCTCAGCTCCTCGCTGGGGTACCGAGGAGCTCTGCCGCTGGGGCGAACCCTCTGCGACCCCGCCACTAACGCAAGCGGGATGCGGCCGAGCGCGGGTGCGGAAGGGATGCCGGCGGCCCCGGGCCCCGGCGGGAGCACAGCCCCGGCGCTGGGGAGCTCCCCCTTGCCGAAACACCAGGGACTTTACCTAGAAAGGTTTTAGCTGTATTTTTAATGAATTTTTAAATAATGAGTAGATAATTCGGAACGTAAGTGTTAGCGCTGTCATAACCGGACTGATAATAACTGCTTCTCATGTTTTGATTAGGCTGGAAGGACGTTAATTAGACCAGCGATAAATGCCCGGCACCTCAGGTGAGCGCTCCCTTTTGCCTGGAACAAGATTTTGAGTATAACAAATGAAGTGTGTATATTTTTATGGCAAGCCATAACACTTCTTCTGAGGTATCTTAGGTTTCACTGGGTGATTCCAGCTAATTGTCCTTGAATTCATTATAGAGAAAACTCTCTACTGTTATTTGAACTGACTGAGATTTTTAGACAGGGAAAGGCACCATTGAATGGCGATAACCCGCCAGAAATTCTTACTGCAGAGTTTGTGCTTAATGCCGTGGCACTCCTCCTCTGTTTCTGCTAACGGAGGGCAATAATCACCATTACTGCGTCACCTGCCTGGAGTGGGGATGGTCTTCTGAACTCCTCGTGGTAGCAAAGTCACTCCGGGTTTCCTAATTGCTGGATGACTGTTTGGAGGTGGTGGGGCTGAAGAGCGGCAGGAGGGGAGCGAGCGCTGCGGGGACGGGGCGCGAGGAGAGCGCTGCGGAGCCCGGCCGAGCACCGCGCCAGCGTCCTTTCCAAGGGCAGTTACCTTTAGTCCACAGCTGGGATTATTTTGTAAACACNTTCCAAGGGCAGTTACCTTTAGTCCACAGCACCTTCGGGTCGTAGTTTACAATCCATTTGCTGGGATTATTTTGTAAACATGTGAAAGCAATGGTGTTTGTACACATACATGGAGTACATCAACATAGGAAATGAAATTTGCAGAGGTCGGTGTGGCAGCTGTACCTCCTCCTGGGGGCGTATCGCTTTGAAATGGCTTTTTCGTTTTCTTCTTTTTGGCATTTCAGTGAAGAAAGGATTTAAAATACAGTATATTTTAAGGGTATGAATAATCATTCTCACTATCTGATTTACGTTAACTTATGTAAAAACTAAGAGCTTAGGAAAGTCAGCTTGTCATTTGAGGTTTTTCTTTTACCCTGTTTTTGTTGAAGGTTTTTTGATAGGAAAACAGATGCGAAGCAGAGTACATGTAAGGAACAGACACAGCCACAGAACTGATGTTTTGCAAAGCCTTTAAAACTTTCCACATGTATTGATGTAAAACCTGTGATCAGACTCAGGCAAACTGTTTGACATATGGATCTGTGCCGTTCCTATCTGCCAAGAGCATAAGAGATGGCACAGTGAGTCAAACGCGGTGGCAGCTGGGAAACAGCAGAGTTCTGGTCCCAAGGAAAGTGAGAATTTGTCAGTTTGTGGGTACGGCCCGTGGGACCCCGCGCTCCCACAGCCCCGCTCGGGGGGGGACGGGACACAGTTTGCATGGAGCGACTGTTCCGTGCTCAGGACAGGGAGTAAAATAAAAGGGGCAGAAAACGCAGTGCGCTCTGGCTGTGCCAAGACTGTGCTTGAGCGTCAGCGTGAGGGTTTCTCTGGTGCCGCTGGAGTGGCAGCTGGTGCCCTGGAGGATCTCAGGTCTGCACCGAAAAGCAGCTTAGCCCAACTCCAGGTGCCTTCAGCCACAGGCAAGGTCCAACAGGGGAGCGCTCGCCCGCCCAAATCCACGTCCCAGCTCGGGCAGAACGCTGGTTTCTTGCAAACCGCCGCTCCCTGACTGCAGAGCCGTGGCCTCGCACCTCGCACCAGCTTTGTTCTGCACACCCAGCACTGCACTTGGGAGCGGAGGCGAGCCCCCGGCCCCCGTGCTGCCAGGGCACCCCGCTCCCTCTGCAGACGCTGTCTTTGCCCCGGCGCCCAGGACACCTCTTCGGCAGAAAGCTGAAGTTGTGTCTAAATTCATTTGACATTTCGCAGTTTGGGTTAAAGCACAATAAATAACCAGACAGCCCTTAATTCGGATGCCTGGCATTGCTCTTGTGCGCTTTGCCAGTGCCTCGTCGCTATTAGTATGAGGAGAAGGCGCCTGCGCTGCGGCGGTTTCGTGAGTGATGCGCATGATTATAAGGGCATCGCGCTGGCTGCCGACGGCGCTGTGCTGGGGGCGGCCGGCACGCCGGGCTGGGGGTGGCTGAGCCCCGCTCCGGGTTAGCCCCCCGCCTTCCCACCCAAACGGGGTGACCTGCGGGGTCAGGGCTGCCAGCGCGGTGCCCAGCCCCAGCACCGGGGCGGATGTCCCCACACACCGGGGCGGCCAACCCCAAACACCGGGGCAGCCGTCCCCACACACCGGGGCAGCCGTTGCTGCTCTCCCGGGCACAGCCCGGGTGCCGCAGGACCTGTCCCGTCCCGCAGCACTCCCAGCCACTGCTGCAGGCGCTTCCCTGCAAAGGGGCCGAGGGCCACCAGGAACGGCCACCCTAGCCAGCACCGTAGGCAGGAGCGGGTCCTGTCCCCGAGCACGTGAGGGCAGGAGCTGGGTGTCCCCTCCCCTGGGGGCTGCAGCGACAGAACAGTGTTCCCTCTCCACCTCTCTCACCCTTTTTATTTGTTTATATATTTTTTTGGGGTGTTATTGAGTAGGTAAGTCTTGTCCTGGTTCAGGGGAGTCTCTGGTGCAAGCTGTTTGAGATGTTCCTCTGACCACCAGCCTGATGGGACCACAGTGCCTTGGAGCAGGAGCAGGAGCAGGAGCAGGAGCAGGAGCAGGAGCAGGAGCAGGAGCTGCAGGACACCCTGAGCATCCCTCCATGCATGCAGAGCAGGGGCTGTGCCTCAGCTGACAGTTGATGTATTCACATTAACTTGCTAACACCACAGGAGAGGCTCATTAATTGCACTGAGAACTGATAGGCAATGGCTGAGGCTCGTTATCGTTATCTAGAAACGAGCTATACAAGCTGACATGAGATTGCAAAAAAAAGTATGATCCTGGCAGTCGTCCTTTGTACCCGCAACGACCGGTGCCGAGCTCAGCGCGGGCTCTGTACCGGCTGTGGGACGCAGCGGCAGACGCTGGGTATCACCGGGGCTCTTCTAACGCCGGGGCAACACCTGAGCGCCCCCGCCAAGGAGCGGCGTGGGCGCTGCACCCTGCCCGCGCTCCCGGCGGGGCTGACACCCCCACAGCCCTCCTTCGGCGGGTTCCCATGAGCACGGCTCCCCCAAAACGGCGGGAGGCTGAAGCTGGGGAGGGCTGGCGGGTCCCTGCTGGCGGCGGTGGCCCTGCGTGTGCCATCGCGGGGTGCGGCGCAGGGCGGCAGGACCACGGCTGTGGGGATGGGGAGCTGCATCCCCCACGGGGAGCATCCCCAAGGGAAAGGCCAACGGCTCACAGCCGCTCTGTGCCTTTCCTCCGCTCTGCGGTGCGGGGACTCTGTGGGGAAGGAACGCCGGGGACTGCCGGAGGGACCTGGAAGGGGACCCAGAACCAGTCACGGGGCGCCCAAAGTACACGGAACAGACATCGCCCTGTGGGCGCCTTTGGGTGTATGGAAAATAAACCAGGCAAAAATGATTTATTTTCAGTGATAATTTAAAAGCAACTTTGCTGATTTTCAGAAGTGTATTAGCTGAAGCACAGATGAAAGAATAACAAACCACAGCGGCAGGACCAGCCCCGTGCCTCAACGCTGAGCCCATTGGGCAGGTTCATACCAGGGTAATGTTGGGAAAACTGTGACTTTAACATTCCTGTAAGTGAAGGAAAGACTCAATTTCTCTGTTGTTCAGATTAGTAGGAAGAGAGAGCATGCCAGACTGCCCATTTGAAAAAAAAAAGGAAAGAAAAGAAAATCACCTGTGCCTAATGCAGTGCCATTATAAAGCAGTAGCCTCTGAGCTCAGTTTATCTCTACACAGGAATTCGGTCTCCAACTGGTACTTAAATGAGGCGCTCTCCTCAGTGAATGCATTTTCGGAGAAGGTCTGGTGTTGGATGGCTTTTTATGTAAACGTTTCAGCAGAGGAGACCCCAGAGTGCAGGTCTGAAGTTGCAGCTTGCATTTAAAGTGTATATACAGAAAAGCATTTTCCTTTCCCTCTTCCTTGGAAAAGCCTCCAGATGAAACTCTTACCATAACGGCACAGCATATCTGCCGTGCTGCACTGACACACAAACCAGAGCGCTTCTTGAAAATCAACTCTTTTATTGGGATCTTGGCAGAGGGTATTGAGGGGAAGGAACCCTCTGCTGAGCCTCGTTGGGAAGGTCCCTGCGAGCCCCGGGCAGCTGGCCCTGCGCCGGGGTGGTCGGCGTGACCGTCTCAGGGGTGGTGGGGAGGGCGGCTGCATCCCACCCGCCCCACCAACAGCCTCGCGGTGACTGCCCCAGCTCTGCCCCGGGACCTGTCCCGCTGCCCTGGCCCTGCCAGCAGCTCCTCTGATGGGCGACGGTGAGACCCCGGCTCGGTGCCGCTGCGGGGACGGGGACACGGTGGTGCAGCAGCCCCCGCTCCCCACCCGCCGAGGGGGCAGGGGCTGTGCTGGCCCCCACGGCCCCGCACCGAAGCCACGTCATCCTCCGCTGACACAGAGCGGACCTGAGGGGACCGTGAAGCCTTAAAAACATCAAACAGAGGGAAAGCGGGGCCGGCACGAGAGATGGCTCCAGCAGGTCATTTCTACAGGGATACCTGTTTAGAGGACAAAACACCTCACTCCCAGTCGCGCCGTGCTGACCGACGCTGACTGCCCGCCCCCTGCAAGGCACGGCTGCTCCGGCAGCGCCGAGCACCGGGGTTTGGCTACCCCCCGTCTGAAACCCCTTCTTCACTGGTGAGCCAAGGGAAGAGCAATGTGCCGACAGCTCGGCTGCAGAACGGCGGCTGGGGGACACAGAGGAAAGGAGAAGTATTTTTCTCCACTGACCTTGCTCTGAGTTTTACTCTCATGAATCTTCACAACAGGAAAATAAATTTTTAAGGCAGTAATGGTGGAGATCAGTCACAGGGAAACCTCGGGACTCAGCCCGGCCGCTGAGCCCGGCAACAATGCCGTGAGGTTTCAGGAGGAGAGTGCAGGGTGCAGGGGAAACCCCGTTTGGGGATCTGAGGTGGGGGAAGAGCACCAGATTCCTTGAACAAACTTCATTTCCCTGGGTTTCCCATTCCCACCTATAATCAGAGACAGCAATGTCCCTTTAACATCACTTTTTTTTCCCCAAAAATTTTTTTAATTAGAACACTTTGCAGGCAGACCATGCTTTTCCCCGGCATTTCCACATGCGCTGCATCTAGCACAACAGAGCCTGGCTCACGCCAAAAGTCCTGGCAAATGTTGCCGGAAGACAAAGTCCTTAATCCCAATGCAAACACTTCCTATGTTTTGCTCCAAAACCTCGGGCAGCGTTTCCATTGCTAACTTTCTCTTTACCTGCTCAGTTTCTGTTAGCCAGCTGGGGGTCGGTGTCGCTTGCCTGTGGTTTCTGCACAGCACTTTGATATCACGCATGGAATTATAATATGAGGATGAGAATGACGTAAATAAAACTACCTTTAGTCAACATTCAATCCAAAGGAATTCCTACCTACCACTGGGCCTAACGCCTACGAAATGAACGTGCAGGTCTCATTTGGAAATGTTAGATGTACCAGAAAGGCAATTATCTCACGTAAGATAGGTGATGTAGCTAGTGCCCAACGGGAACAGAGCAGGAGGAAGAAGATACTCGCCCTTCTGTCTTTCCTATATGTTGGAAATAAAAATCAGATGCTTAACGAGAGCACTGTGGTGCCATTGAATCACCTGTGCAGTGGGTAAAATAGGCTCACTTGGTCCTCTGGTGAGCCTGGTGGACAGCTTGATTTCATCATGATGTTACTTAGCTAAACATTTTTATAGTTTTAAAAATTCCAAGTCCTGAAAATAGACNTGGTGAGCCTGGTGGACAGCTTGATTTCATTGTGATGTTACTTAGCTAAGTTCCAAGTCCTAAAAACAGATTGCAATGCAAGTATGAATTAAGATTGTGCAATGAATTACAGAGCATCGCACATGTCTCTAACAAGTCAAGCCACCCCAAAAATAAATCCATGCCACGTGAATTGGCGAAGCTCAGGTGTGAATGCAAATGAAGTTTTGTCACCTGGCAGCAGTGCAAAGCTGTGCTCTGTGGAAGGCCACAGCCAGGAAACGTTTTGCCTCTTACTGAAGCTCCTGGAAGGCAGATGGTGCTCCGTGTCTTGGTTTGACCAGGCAGCACCGGGGCCAGAGGAGGAACAGGCGACGCCATGTCCACGCTCACACCGCTGCGCACGTGGCCCCACGCAGAGCCCTGTCTCTGAACGCGCGCTGTGTCCAGGCTTGGCTGAAGGCTCACACCACAGTGACTTTCTGAGCTACTTACAGACCCACTGCAGATGCCCGAGAGCCCACCGGTGGAGCAGCCCCCGTGCAGTGGGCACCATTGCTCTCAGCACTGGCCACAGTGCAGCACAGACACTGCTGTAACATCAAAAACATGTTCCTGCAAAGTCAGGACTGTGCAACAGACCTCTTTGCACCACAAATGCATCACTTCTGGGGCACCATCCTGCCCTAGGCTCAGCAGCGTGGGGCTGGTACCTTGTGAGGGGAGGGGTTTGTTGGCAAGCACAACCTCCAGCAGGACCAGCCTCACCCAAAAGTGCTCTGAGACACACACAGGGCTTCCAGAACCCTATAAATGCCCTCTCGGCTCCTAAGGAGAGGCACATGGAGGTCAGACTGCTCACAGGTGAGCTGAACCAGCGACCCACCCAGCTATGGACTCAGCAATTACCAACCACACGGACCTTCTATAAAGCTGCACCCAGCTGCCTTCTGCCCCCCACCCTGCAATGGTTTTCCAGGTTCTTGCTTGTGTTCCTGTATAAGGTAGGTCGGGAGACAGTAGTAAAACTTACTTGTTCCAAAATAACACCTTATGCTTATATAGGAATTTATAAGTACCTGGTTGCTCTCCAGCCACGTAGCAAGCTGACCTCTGAGAGCGGAGAGGGTCTGGCTCCGGCTCCTGGGAGGGACCAGGGTGTTTGTGAAGCCAGTGCTCTGGTGAGCTGCCAGGCTGCAAACTCAGCGTATATCAGCGTAAATAACTACTCTGAGCTCGGCAAGGCAAGGCTTCTCCTGCGTGTGCGGGTGGGAAGGGTAGGTGGGCAGGAGGACAGGTCTTAGTGACGTTTTCTGTGCTATCTCCTGCCAGTGTCCAGAAGAGAGAGCGTCTACTGAAAATTGCCTCTAGGTCAGGTGGTGCATTTATTTCTGCATAGGCAGAGAAGTGCTTCTTCTCTAAGAGCATGACAAGTCCTGGTCCGCTTGGGGGAGGTCTGTAATGATCCCAAGAGTGAGATTGAGACGCAAATGAGGTCAAACACTGCCAGTCAGGCTGGTTTGGTTGAACAGGTACAGAGGAACAGAGCATTAGGAAAGGCAGGAAATATTAGAAGGAAACTAAGCGAGCTTTCAGAAGGATAAGCAACGGATAGTCACCACATGGATCCAGTGATGTCTCGTTGGTCCTCAGTCTTCAATGCTTTGGTGGTGGGCACACACCGTGGCTTCTTTCCATGGGCTCCTTACACACCGGGGAGAGACCGTGGTGGGCGGCCAGCCCGGCCCGGCAGGGCTCGGTTTGGTGGTGCCCGATAAACAAAGGAATGGTCTTCTGCTGTCCGCGTTGGCGGTGCCCGATTTGCAAAAGAATGGTCGGCTGCTGCCGGTAGTTTGCACCTTGCAGGGTACACACAAGCAAGCTTTGGGACAAATATTTGCCATTCCGGTCTCTCACAGCGCGGTTCGTTTGCACTCATTGACAGGAGAAGGGAATTGTCAGGGGCTCCTTCTTTGGCAGGGCCACGTTTCTGTCCTACAGGCGTGAACAGCCTCAGCCCTACTCTGGTATTTCATTATTTCTACTGCTTTTTTGGCTGAATTCTCGACATCGGAGGACCCGTTGCCCCCATTGCTGCAGGGAGGGCAGGTGGGATTCCCCTGGGCTGGTTGGTCCTGTGTTGGATGCTGGGTCCCGTGCTGGTGCTCCCGGTGTCAGCACAGCTCCCTGCGCTCAGGGACCAGCTCAGCATCTCCCTGGCCACCATGGGTGCTGTGGGGCAGCCAATGTGCTCCTGGGCACTCCTGTGCCGCTCGTCAGATAGGGAGATGTGGCTCATCCCTTGGCACGGGTGCGGGGCACCGACCTGCACAATGGCAAACCTTGCACAGGAGTCTTTGGCTCCTGGGCTGATGCTTTCCAGCTCTGCCAGGCTTTCTGAGCCCGGTAACCTGCAATGGTGGTGAGGGCTTCAGCCTTCTCAAAGGAAACTGTGAGAAACACGCTCACTGTATTGAATTTTAGTCCGGGGCAAATTCGGTGGAGCAAAGAATATTATTACAGCGCTGGGAGTTACACAGGGGATTTCTCCTCCTGTGGCTTGTCTTCCCTTTACAAACGCTTGTTTTTATTTCGTATTCCTTATACCTATTCATGTTTCTTCTTGGAACATAGTTTGCATAATCAATGAGTTCTTGGAATGCANCTTCTTGTGGCTTCTTTATTCTTTTACACTTCTGTGGTTATCTTTGCTAACTCCACCACCCTTTGTTTTGCAACAGTTCGGTACTTCCAACTGTTGCTTTCGTCTGATATCCCATCTAGCACTATCCCTTTTCCAAAGGCATAGTAAGCACACACCCATCTTAGCTGAAGCCATAGCAAGCACACACTCATTTTAGCTGAAGCAAAATTCTTTTGCTAAATTACGTATTACAAAACCGTCTGCGCTGAAGCAAAACTGAGCTGGGAAGCAGAGGTCTCGGATGAGGCTCCAGCTCCTTTAGAGAGGTGGTTTTGCCATGAAGCTTGGCAGTGTCTGCAGGCGTGCCTGCTTTGCGTTTGGTGAACAGGTTCCTTTGGAAAGAGGCATCTTGGCCACCGCTGGGGGCTGTGTGCCTCCTGCCACCTTGGCGAGCTCCGGGTGCCGAGAGGGCCCGGCTCCACGCTGGGGCCGTGGTGCTGAGCGCTGAAAGATCATAGAATGGTTTCGGTTGGAAAGGACCTTGAAGATCATTGAGTTCCAACTCCCCTGCCATAGGCAGGGACACCTCCCACCACACCAGGCTGCCC
>VUYV01000417.1:83466-112111 GCA_008711295.1 Anarhynchus alexandrinus | reverse complement strand
CATCCCTTGGCACGGGTGCGGGGCACCGACCTGCACAATGGCAAACCTTGCACAGGAGTCTTTGGCTCCTGGGCTGATGCTTTCCAGCTCTGCCAGGCTTTCTGAGCCCGGTAACCTGCAATGGTGGTGAGGGCTTCAGCCTTCTCAAAGGAAACTGTGAGAAACACGCTCACTGTATTGAATTTTAGTCCGGGGCAAATTCGGTGGAGCAAAGAATATTATTACAGCGCTGGGAGTTACACAGGGGATTTCTCCTCCTGTGGCTTGTCTTCCCTTTACAAACGCTTGTTTTTATTTCGTATTCCTTATACCTATTCATGTTTCTTCTTGGAACATAGTTTGCATAATCAATGAGTTCTTGGAATGCAACCCACCCCCAAATACATAATCAATGAGTTCTTGGAATGCAACCCACCCCCAAATACATAATCAATGCGTTCTTGGAATGCAGCCCACCCCAAACATGCCCCCTCCCTTCTAGCGGCGCAGGTGCTGTGCTTCCTCAGGGGTCTTCCTGGTAGTCAGAGGGAGGGTCGAAGTCTTTATCCCCATGTCCTTCTTGTGGCTTCTTTATTCTTTACCCTTTTGTGGTTATCTTTGCTAACTCCACCACCCTTTGTTCTGCAATGGTTCGGTACTTCCAACTGTTGCTTTCGTCTGATATCCCATCTAGCACTATCCTTTTTCCAAAGGCATAGCAAGCAGACACCCATCTTAGCTGAAGCCATAGCAAGCACACACTCATTTTAGCTGAAGCAAAATTCTCTTGCTAAATTACTTATTACAAAACCGTCTCTGCTGAAGCAAAGCTGAGCTGGGAAGCAGAGGTCTCGGATGAGGCTCCAGCTCCTTTAGAGAAGTGGTTTTGCCATGAAGCTTGGCAATGTCTGCAGGCACGCCCGCTTTGCATTTGGTGAACAGGTTCCTTTGGAAAGAGGCATCTTGGCCACCGCTGGGGGCTGTGTGCCTCCTGCCACCTTGGCGAGCTCCGGGTGCCGAGAGGGCCCGGCTCCACGCTGGGGCCGTGGTGCTGAGCGCTGAAAGATCATAGAATGGTTTCGGTTGGAAAGGACCTTGAAGATCATTGAGTTCCAACTCCCCTGCCATAGGCAGGGACACCTCCCACCACACCAGGCTGCCCAAGGCCACCTCCAGCCTGGCCTTGAACACCTCCAGGGATGGGGCCTCAACAACCTCTCTGGGCAACCTGGGACAGTGCCTCACCACCCTCACAGTGAAAAACTTCTTCCTCATGTTCAATCTAAACCTGCCCTCTTCCAGTTTGAAGCCANCTCCTCTGGCCACACTCCAGCAGGTCCATGTCCTTCTTATGTTGGGCATATAAGATGTAGAGCAAGGGATGGCTCCTGCCACAGCAAATCACGGGCAGAGCTAGGGATGCTGGAATAAACTCCATCCCACCTTTGCAGTGGGGTCCAGCTCTTAGTACTCGGCTCAAGAGCTGCGCCTTTGCACCCTGGGCCAGGGAGGGACCCTGCGGCGCTGGGCACAGCATGCCGGGGGGGCTTCGAGGGCTGACGTGCCCCCTGTGCTGTCGCCAGCTGCAGACCTGTGGGTCCTCCTGACAGCCGAGCTGCAGCTCCCTGGTCTGTGTGGCAAAAGGAGGAGCAGAGCCTGGCGAAAGCTGCCTTCCCCTCACCGACAGGCTGCAGTGCCGCCCCCACCCCGTGTCCTAAACCACGTGAATCGTTTGTTTGCGTGGGCAGGTTTTGCATATGAGGCTAGTAACTCCTGCAGCGGGGAAAATGCTCTTCCACTTCCCTAAGTGGGCACAACAGGCTCCAAACCTGCGGTTTAACGAGAGCATCTCCTTCTCAAACTAAAGGGAAAAAGAAAAAAAAAATCTCTTCTCAATTCGAAGACACCAAGTGCTGATCAAATGATACTGGCCCACTTCAGAGGGTTTGTTTGATCCTTTTCTAAGTGGCTTAGTCTCCTTTACACTGAATATACAAAATCTTTTCTTATATCCAATTAAGTTTTTTTTCTAGGTATGGGCAACGCTTCACTCCCTGTTCAAAGGCTCTCCTCTCCCTGCTGGAGGAGAGCTCAGCTCGGCGCGCAGGGCGGGCTGGCGCTCAAAGGCAGGGGGAAGGGGGGAAGTGCCTCGCTTGTTTTTCTGGTCAATTTGTCAATTGAACAGAGCATCTCACAGAGGCGCAAACACAAAATAATTGGCTACACTGCACTTTCCTGCATGCGTGCCTGGAAATGACAGCGTTGGAGAGAAGCGGGGTCTGCTGGGGTGATGCTGCGGGGGAGCAGCGAGCGGCCCCGGGGCACAAACCTCCCGGTGCTCCTGTGGGGGCACCTGAGGGGACCGGGGTGGTTTGTCTTCCAGCTCCGCTGGGCCAGACGGGGTGCGAGGGTCTGGGGAATTGCTGTGGTGGGACTGCAGACGCTGTCCTGTGCCCTGTCCCCTCGCCTTCTGCAGGGGTGGCCGCTACCACACTGTCCCCACGGGTCTGTCATGTTTGGGTGCAGCTGGGCAGGGCTGGTCCCATGTCCTTGTCCACTGTGGATCGCCTCTTGATGGCACTGACATGCTAAAAGGACACTTCTCAGAGAGACACTCTTTTTCTGGGAGCAGTTCCCTGATGTCCAAGTGACATAAAACCTGTCTGCACTCTTTTTTGCTGCTGCAGACCCTGTGCAGTGGGAGCAGTGAGTTGTCTCCTGCATCTTCAGTCGTTTCCGCTTGCACGGCCGGTCAATTATATTTTAGCAATGCCTTTGAAGGCACTTTGTTTGCACAAGTGTCACTGAAGATTAAGTTTAGCATATGAAGTCTATTATTTGGAGCTCGTGTTTCCCCTATCCCTAGGAAGAAACTTGGCTCAATTGCCAGAGCCTTGGAGAGGCTTGCAGAGCTGGCAGCTAGAAATATAAACATGTCTTAACAGCTCTTTTTCTAGAAGAAATAAAGTCTAGCAAAAGCCAGGCCGTGAAAGCGGAAACCTGACAAACTCAGACTAGACGTAAGACACAGGTCCTGACGACTGACTGTGGTTACCCAGGGCTGCAGCTCGCCCTGGGGTATTGCAGGCTCTCTCTCACTTGAAGTCTTTCCATCAAAACTGGATGTCTCTCTGGATAGCCGGGAGCTGGTGGGTGGCACGGCTGCTTGGTTCGTAGAAGATGCATCTCTGAGGCTGAGGGGGACTTTGCTCCTCACCCCCACCAGGGGATCGTGGTGAGCAGTGAGTGCAGTGTGTAGATGGGAGGTGGCTTTATTCTAGTGGGGTTCAGAGCTGGTGGACTCAAATGCCAGTAGAGGAATCCCTACCTCGACTTTTTATTGTTTCCCTCTTTGCTTGGGTTTAGTGAGCAATAGCACTATTGTTGACAATCTCTTTGAAAGATGGCTGGAATGCACGGTAGGACAAACTGTTCGCTCGTTACTCATTCATGATTGGCAAACTTTCTTGTATGATAAATTAGGCTAGCGGATTAATTGTAGATGCAGTATATCTGATAGCAGGTGAGAGATCCCAGAGCTGAATCCCCAGCGCTTCAGAAGATGAGGGGATCTCACGTGAAGAGTGGTGATAGTAGGCAGTTGGTCCTTCTTCCTCAGGAGACATCACACCCCAATAATTTCAACACTCATGCCCTAAAGAAGTTCCTATATTTCTCTTTGTAAACCTCTTCAGCCCTGCCTTTAATCTCTCAGCTCAGCGTAGCTGTTCCCCTGTCTTCGTGGCTGCCTTCTGGCAGCTCTGAGAGCTTTGTGCCTTACAAAACTGCTTCTACTTTTGGTTGTGCATGGTCACCTTTATTAAGTTTCTATATATTAAAATGATTTCATAAAGTTCTATTGAACAAGGTCTGATACTTGAAGGGATTAGTTAATATCTAGTCTTTCAAGTCAATACATAGAAAACGATGTGACATTTCAGCTTGTATTCAATCTGATGTACTCAGGCGGTGAGCAGTTTTGGGGTAGAAATGGTCTTTTCCTAAGCACAGTCAGCGCTTGGTACAGTGTTTTCCTCAATGTAGCCGAAGAATCTAGCCACTACCATGTATGTGGGTAATAGTTTCAATGAAAGGTAGTCCCTGAAGTAACTAAAAATTGAATACTCACTCCTAAATCAATTTGTGAGATTTGTATGAAGTTTTATATGAATTAATATATCCTTAGGAGTAAAATTTCAAAGCTTGAAATTCTCCATAGAGTAAGTTCAAAGATCCTTAATCCTTCTAAAAGCGGTTTGCTGGTGTTAGCCTGGTTAAGCACTTACAGATGTTCTAATTGCTCTTGTTGAGGAGTCTCTGCTGCAGAGCTGGGTTTGCAGAGGGAATCGGGTGCTCCATATTCCAAACAGCAGCCAGCCAGCACAGCCCCCGCTGAGAAGGCTGAGGGGAGACCTTCTCACTGCGTACCAGTGTCTAAAGGGTGGGCTGAAGGAGGATGGAGACAGACTCTTTCCAGTGGTTCCCAGTGACAGGACGAGGGGCAACGGGCACAAGCTGGGACATGGGAAGTTCCGTTCAAATACACCTCCCCTGCCCAGGGAGGTGGGGGAGTCCCCTTCTCTGGAGGTTTTCAAGCCCCGCCTGGATGCGGTCCTGAGTGCTGTGCTCTGGGCAGTCCTGCTTTGGCAGGGGAGTGGGACTGGGTGAGCTCTGGAGGTCCCTTCCAACTCTGAAAATTCCGTGATGTCAGCGGAGCAGCGGTTTGTTGATACCAAATTGCAACTTCATCAGTCAGCAAAGAAAACCTTCCCGGTGAGAGCAGGAGGGTTGGACCGGTGATGGCACACCGTGCCGGCAGCGCCGCAGCCGGGGACGCCTCCCCGCAGCTTTCGGTGGTGGGTGACTTCAGAGGGGCGGAGGACGAAAGCCCAGGCGGTTTGCTCTGTACCATGCCCTCCCCGTGCCGCGGGCTGTGTCTGTGTCCCCCACCGCAGGTGGCTGTGGGGCTCAGAGGGTGGAAGGCGCACCGCAGCCAGATGTTGGGAATGGCCCAGCCCGTCCCGGACAGCAGGCGGGAACACGGCATCAGGAACGTGACGCGTGTCGCAGCACGCTGCCAGCTCGGGCAGTGCTGACCCTCGGCACCAGCCCTGGACCACGTGGCTGGCAATGGGTACTGAATTAAGTCAATTTTATCACAGAATGGCTGCGGAGAGTCCTTTCCCCAGAGCATCTCTCCCACTGTCTACGGTCTTAGCTCTGCTGAGGCCAGAAATCTTAAAGCCGGGGCTTTAGTAAAGCTCCTGCCATGCTAGAGAAACAGCATACGCTGGCGTTACTGGCAAGGGTGTGCTGTACCACATGGCATCTCTAGAATAATGAGGCCACCACTATTTCTTCCCACCATGTAGCAATTTGTCCAGGAGATGCAGCTTTCCCATCGCATTATGCTGATCCCAACAGCAAAATGGATTCTCCGTTGGGAGGAGTCAGAGCATGACTTCAGCTGATGTCCCTGCAGACAGCAGCCTTGCTGGAGGCTTGCACAACACATCACTGCCTGTGGCACTGTTGCATATTTTCTCCTCATTTTTCAGCGTGGCAGTCCCTCAGGGAAGCTCTCCAGGCAGCTCCTCTCAGCAGTGCCCAGGACTGCTGTAGTGCTCGCTCCAAAATCTCTCACCAAGAGGTGGGAACAGGCTGCAATGCAAGTGCTGGCATGCAGGACTGAAATGTCCTTCGGGCTTTGATTTTTTTTTTTTAATTTTTTTCTTTAGATTAAAAATCTTCAGTATTTCTTTACATACGGGGACTGTAGAGATCAGGACGCTGAAATGCTGGCTGTGCTCTGCGGAGGTGACTGCTTTCTGGTGCCTCAGTGGCAGCTGAGCCTCGCGCGTGGCTGGGTGGTGGCTGGGAACCACGGCAGGTCAGACACCGCCGTTCTTGCCAGTGCTGAAGGGCTTCGGCGCTGCTGCTGGGCATCGTCTGTGCTGTGCAAGCGAGGACCTTTCTCTCTCTTTCACTGTTTTGCAGATGAAAGAGAACAAGGTTTGTGAAACTTAAGAGCTGGCCGTTTTTCCAAATGCAGCTTTTCCTGTTAGAGCTTTTGGGCCAAATAGGAAGATGTTTTTTACTTAGGAAGAAGTTTTTCACTGTGAGGGTGGTGAGGCACTGTCCCAGGTTGCCCAGAGAGGTTGTTGAGGCCCCATCCCTGGAGGTGTTGAAGGCCAGGCTGGAGGTGGCCTTGGGCAGCCTGGTGTGGTGGGAGGTGTCCCTGCCTATGGCAGGGGGGTTGGAACTCGATGATCTTCAACGTCCTTTCCAACCTAAACCATTCTGTGATTCTGTGAATACTGCAGTCCCCAAAGGTACTGATGGGAACCGTTCAAGTCTTAACTAACACTCGGTGGGGATGAATTTGATTGCACCACCAGCAGTCTTGAAAAATGTGCTCTCAGGTATTACCTTCTCTGTGGTGTAGAGGTGAAGTGTACGTTAACAACCACTTTACTTTCGCACTCGCTCCAGAGACTCACCTCTGTAGGTGTTTTTAGAAGAACTGACTTTTCTGCCATGTGACATTTTGAGCAGTGAAATTACAGAAGCAGCAGACCTCTCATCAGGCTCGCTTTAAGACTTATTCATTCTACTTGTAAAATAATCCAAATAAGTCTTCACTTATTGTCTTAAATTAAATAGTTGCAAAGAGCCCTCCTGATTCCCTGTGGAGTGTGTGCTCTCAGCCTGACAGATCCGCAGTTGTCATCGATATCGGATCCTGTCCCGTGCCTCTCTGGGCATCCTGTTTGCTTTGGTTTGAAGATCTCCTTGATTGCCCTTCGCAAAGCAGGCGTTGCCCTGTGCGCCCTGACGGCCATCGCGGCCGAAGCTCGCAGGCGCTGGGGACTGCTGAGCCTCACCCAGAGCTTACCTTTATCGCTGGTGTGTTATTTGTGGTACCTCAGGATGCAGTTGCTTTTTGTGGTTTGGGGTTGGTTTTTTTTTTTGTTTTTTTTTTTTTTCTCCCTCTGGAGGAAATTCATAATGAAACAGCAGTTCCTCATGGCTTTGGGGATTCCAAATCCTGTGGATTTTACTTGGGCGCTTTTACCGTTCAGAGAGAGGTGGAAGCAGGCTCATATGACTTGCAAGTGTGCAAGAAACGTACTTATTAGCCAACAAAAAAAGGGATGGCTGGTGCTGAGGTGGCCAGGGCTGTCGGCATTAACGGGCAGAGCGTGGTGATGTGCTGACGGCTGCGGTTTGGGTCTGGGCCAGGCAGACACCCGCGGTGGGTCAGGGGCGCCCAGGCTCTGCTCCCCGTCGCTGGCGTGTTGCGGCGATCCAAGCTGGCTTCGCGTTCCCCTCCGCAGCCTGAGCTGACGCTGTCCCTTGGCTGCGCAGGGGAGGTCAGCCGGGGCGGCGCGGCTCTGCCTTCAGAACGGGGACGGGGGCTGCGCGTCCCCAGACGTGCGGGAAAAGGCAGCGGTGCCGCTGGGTCTGTGTTACTGCTGGGTTCCGGGGTATTAGAAGGGATACAACCTGTTCTTCCTTCTCCCACTGAAATGCTCAGCTCGTGGCAAAGTATTTTGCCTATCAAATGATTTTTAGCAGCATCACGGTCTCTTCTTACGGTCCCTTTGGCACAAACTGCAGAGAGCCCGCGGTGCTGCCGGGGCACACAAAAAACAGCCAAGTGTGTGGCTCACCTCTTACTAGGTCAGCGCTTTCTGCCTTTTATCACAGGGAGCGTAAAGGGTTTGTTGGCTGTCTTAGACTGGCAGTTACCCTCCTGCCATGGTTTGGGCTGGACCGGGCGCTGAAACAAATGGCAGATGCTCTCTTTGTCCTCTCACCCCTTCCAAGAGGAGAGGAAATGAGAGAGAGAGACTTATGAGATGAAAAGAAACTAAACTACTTTAATGAAATATAATAAAATAATAAAAATATAATAATATTAATGGGAAAATAATGAAATATATACAATTTATACAACCCCTATTGAGCTCCCAGGATGCTGATCCTGTCACCGGCTGGCACTGGGAAAGTCCTGGACTGGGCTTAGTGACAGACGGGAACAGGATTCTGGGTCTGTNTGGGCTGGACCGGGCGCTGAAACAAATGGCAGATGCTCTCTTTGTCCTCTCACCCCTTCCAAGAGGAGAGGAAATGAGAGAGAGAGACTTATGAGATGAAAAGAAACTAAACTACTTTAATGAAATATAATAAAATAATAAAAATATAATAATATTAATGGGAAAATAATGAAATATATACAATTTATACAACCCCTATTGAGCTCCCAGGATGCTGATCCTGTCACCGGCTGGCACTGGGAAAGTCCTG
Source organism: Anarhynchus alexandrinus (assembly GCA_008711295.1). Taxonomy (NCBI): domain Eukaryota; kingdom Metazoa; phylum Chordata; class Aves; order Charadriiformes; family Charadriidae; genus Anarhynchus; species Anarhynchus alexandrinus. The sequence continues at coordinate 103,822 of VUYV01000417.1, read as the reverse complement.
GACTGGGCTTAGTGACAGACGGGAACAGGATTCTGGGTCTGTATTCAGTAACGCACAGATCGGGATCACAGGCAGAAGAACAGACAGAGCCCTCCTGGGACACGGCCATCGGGAAAGAGCTGAACCTTTGGTCCCTCAGCTTTCATACTGAGCATGAGGCAGATGGGATGGAACACCCCGTTGGTCAGTTTGGGGTCACCCGTCCTGTCCCCACCTCCCCGTAGGTGGGACCCCTCTGTGCTTTTCCACTGCCGACCCCCTAACAGGACACATAGCGAAGTTCTCTGCCCTGGGTTGGTATGGCAATAAGGATAAGCAGGAGCCTCTCTGCACACCATCCCTTGGTATGAACTATAAACATCAGGCCTTATCTGCTGGAAGGGGACACTGTGTGAAAAATACCCTGGTAATTTCAAAGAATTAGAAGAGGCTTAACTGAAAAGTAAAATTAGTGAACAGAAAATTGGTTCTGTTTTGCCTCAAAACAGGACATCTCCTCCTCTGGAGGCAGGAGGTGGCTCTTGTGGTGTGTGGATGGCACGTGGATGGTACGGATGCCGTCAGCTGCCCCGNAGGTGGCTCTTGTGGTGTGTGGATGGCACGGATGCCGTCAGCTGCCCCAGAAGAGCCGGCACAAGAGCCGGGTCCTGCCCGGGAGCTGAGCGCTGGGTGGGAGTAGCCGTCCCCGCGGGGTCCCTTGCCGAGGCTCCCGGCAGAGGCCGTGTGCCGAGGTGCCCTTCGTTCCTGTCCCCGAACGCCGGGCTGGGACCTGTTCTTTCCCTGTTATCCTTTTGCTGCGGCTTTGAAAGTAATTAACGCTTCTTTTGAGAGCAGAGGCTTCTCAAAGCGTTTACCATCTGCTATCACTTACCGCATTAATCATAGTCCAAGGAACAAACTCGTTTTGACTTGAGGTTTCCCGAGTAACTGGATTTCTCCATTTCAGATGCTGTTATTGATAAGTCTGAAGTTTTGCAAGATACCTTATGTTCATGTCATTGCTTGAATGGAAGAAGGAAAATAAAAATAGTCCAAACCCCTCAAATCTTAAAACAAAACTTGGGCTCTTCTGATTTTGCACTGAGGCTTGGGAAAACATGGTGTCTTCTTTTTTGACAGTATTACAATTTAGGCTTTCATGACCCAAACTGAAAAACATACCTCTGGCAATATTTTAATATTGATAGGCAAAATTGTGATTCATCAACATCAAACTGTTTAATTCATTAGCCAACAACTTCTATGCAATGTGGGAATACATTTAAAAGAGAATGAGATGAGACCAAGTATTAATTATGCAGTCATTGCACAAATTAATAATTTTATGTCACAAAGAGCTTCCTATGTATTAACACTTTAGAACCTGTTTCTTGACTTTTTTTTTTAAGTTCTTTTGAGGTATATGGATTTTTAAACCAACTTTTTTAAAAGATGGTAGGCAGAACGAAGTATGAAAGACTGACATAACAAAACCATGCTTTTCTTGGAGATGAAGTTTTTAAGTTTTCTGATTTCCATATGTGTGTGTGATTCTCATACAATTCCCAGTATGAATTCTCATTAATAGTTTTGCACCTTAAAATGCTTTTGTTGTCTTTTGTAATATTTGCCTTGACCACATAAACATGAATACTTGAGTGTCTTTACCCTCACTGAAATGCTGCCATCTGAAAGTAAAATGAAGGAACACTGGTGGCTGTGGGATATGAAGAGGGGGTGGGCTGTAGCCAGTTATGGGGGCTGAGATACTCTAGGTAAAAAATGTGCAATTCAGAGAATCACAGAATGGTTTGGGCTGGAAGGGACCTTTAAAGACCATCCAGTCCAGCCCCCTGCCCTGGGCAGGGACACCTTCACCTAGACCAGTTTGCTCAGAGCCCTGTCCAACCTGACCTGGAATGTTTCCAGGGATGGGGCATCCACTTGTTCATGCCTTTGGCTCGGAGCTCGTGGTAGGTGTCACTCGAGTTCAGCACCTTTGAATGGGGCCATCAGCAGTCCCAACAGCAAAGCGGTTCCTGCAGCAGCCGGGTACTTGACGCCTGCTCCTTGCCCCCTGGTGAATGCAGCTGAAGGAACATCTCCCTGGGCTTCCCTTCCTCGGTATGAGACCAGAGCAGACCCATGGGAACGCAGAGGGTTTCAGGGGGACATGCATGTCGTGGCCATTGTAGTGAAAGGGAAAAACGACGTTTTTCAGCAAGCCTCTGCTGCTTCCAATTCGCAGTTTGTGGTTAGGTGAGGGGAGAGCCCTCAGCCTGAATGTGCAGATGGGGTTGTCCAGACAGAGAGGAGCCCACAGACCTGCTGTCCGTGACACTGAAGCAAAGGCCTGTCTTCCCAGGAAGGAGCCAGATATTGCAAAATATCCTGGAATGGTGGGGAAATACTGTCTGTCCCTAAGACAGAAACTGTATTTTCATCTTTGTCATGTTGCTGATGTTTAATTTTTAATTGCTCTGCAATGTGGCAATCTCCATAACACAGCATGAAAAATCAAAATTTGCCCTGAAGATATGAAAGCTGCTGGATGTTCTCAAAGCCATAGCTTGGGTTGAAAGCCAGAATGAACCATCTGAGAGCCTGAACCATTTCCTATGGTACAACATGCCCGTAATTAGGCTGGGGGACACCAGTGGCACGGAACCTTTTGAGAGCAAAACACTCCATAAGGCTGGAAGGACCCACTGGGGCCAGAAGCCCTCACCCTGCCCCTGAGAGGTCTGAAAAGCCAGCTGAGCCCCAAAAGGTACACAAACCCTTCACTTCACACCATCCCGTTAAAAAGCTGCAGAGACAAACTTCAGCTTTGTAGTTTTAAGACCAAAGACCTCAAATCCCATCCTGCCTTGCCTATAACATATTGGTTTAGGTGAGATTTAAATTGGAGCCAAATGTTACACAAATGTTACACACACTTGGCTGGAGCAATTTCTTCAAGAATGTTTTCCTAAATTAGGGATGATAGTGGTAATGCTCCTACTTCTTGGCTGTTGCCTACTACTGGCTGAGATTTCATCTGCGAACAACCATGTTGTTTCTAAAAACTCACAATCTGCTTTTACAGCTATTTCACATACCATGTGAAAACACTTTTTAGCAGCATTGCATTCATGAGCTTTGCTATTTCCATGGTATAATTGATTTTGCATATTAAATGATCGTGTTTCTGCTCCTCGACAGAGACATGCGCTTTTATTAAACAGTTTATTTTTTTCCTCAGATAATCTTTTCAGTGAGTTTTACGTTTTTGAATCTATAGCGCAAGGACTAGAAGAGATCTGCTCCCCATGAATGCCTGAGGGTGTGGGCAGGGATGCCCTAAGGGTGCCTCCAGCCCCTGGAATATTCCGGCTCCATTTGCTGCTTTGCATACTTCTGTGTGGTTTCTACAAATATTTTTTGTAAATTCATTCCTCAAATGTTTCCAGTAAAGGGGTGGAAACACTTATGGATGCCAGAAAATCCGGTAATTTGTTTTTAAATTCATGAAGACTCCTCATTTTCTTCATCAAAGCTGTTGATTTGTTAAGTTTTAGTCATATAACTATCCCTATACAGAAGTAGTGGCAAAACCTAGCTGGGTCTAACAAGAATGTGTATTTTTTATGTGTATGTGTGTGTGTGTATATATACATACATGAAACTGTTCCCCCTCATCCCATGGCTCCCCTCCCTGATCCAGAGTCCCTCCCCAGCTCTCCTGGAGCCCCTTTAGGCACTGGAAGGGGCTCTGAGGTCTCCCCGGAGCCTTCTCTTCTCCAGGCTGAACCCCCCCAACTCTCCCAGCCTGTCCTCCCAGCAGAGGGGCTCCAGCCCTCGCAGCAGCTCCGGGGCCTCCTCTGGCCCCGCTCCAACAGCTCCGTGTCCTTCTGCTGTGGGGACCCCCCGAGCTGGAGGCAGCACTGCAGGGGGGTCTCCCCACAGCAGAGCAGAGCGCAGCAGAGGGGCACAATCCCCCCCTCGCCCTGCTGGCCACGCTGCTGGGGATGCAGCCCGGGGTGCGGGGGGCTTTCTGGGCTGCCAGCGCACATTGCCAGCACATGGTGAGCTTCTCATCCACCGACACCCCCAAGTCCTTCTCCTGAGGGCTGCTCTCCATCCATTCCCCACCCAGCCTGGGCTTGTGCTTGGGATTGCCCCGACCCACATTGAGAATCACGACCGCAGCCCAAAGAAACGGAGCGATGGCAGAGGAAGAGCTGTGTGGCAGATCCCTCTGTCTCCTGTCCCCAGCCCAGTGGCTGCAGCCTGGTGAGGCGTTTGCTGTGACAACCCAGGCAGAGCAATCCAATATTTTTTTGCTCGGAATGGATAAAACCAAATCAGCTCATGTCTGTAGCTTGTTAGCACCGGGGAGGAAACTGCCTGGTACTTAGCTTGTAATTCTTCAGGCTGTAGATGTTTCATGTAATTTTAGATATCCTGGTAATTGGCAGTGATTCATACCAGCTCTGCTGCTGGCTGCCTCCCCATCCAAACACCTCCCCTGCAGCCGCGCTCCCTCCTCCCCTTGCCCAGCGCTCCACCAGCACGCGCTCGCCATGAGCCCCGGGGGTTGCGCAGCCACGCAGTGCCCCTCAGCCGCGCTGCTCGTCGTCTGGCCCACGGAACTTCGGTCGTTGCCACCCCCCTGCCCTGCCAGACCACCCTGGGGATGGCTGTGCAACCACGTGGGGTGTGTGCAGGGGTGTGGAGGTGACCAGGTCTTTGTCACCCTCCCATGGCTGCAAGTCAACCTTTGCTGCTGCTGAGACTACTGGAGGGACTTACTCAAAAATAGCTTTCCTCCGTAGCTTCTCAGAAGTGACCCAGGTATGGGTAAGGGTGGGGATGATGAAGTACGTGTCCTTCTCCTGTGCCTTGTATCCTGTGTAGATGCTCCAAGTGATACTTGGAGCTCTGTCTTTCCCACAGCAGGAGACTGTCCCCCCGAGATGAGGATGGATAAGTTCAGAGCTGAGAGTTCGCTATTCCTGATGCTGTGGGCGGAGGAACCCCTCCTCTGCTGGCTTGTGCAGGATGCTTCGAGGGGTGAGAGGGGAATTGTGCCAGTTGGAGGATGCTCTTCTGCTCACCTCTGTCCGCAGCCCTGGGAAGAGCTGTTTGCGGAGTGAGCGTTTGGGTCTGTCCCACGAGATAAACTCGGTGAAACTGTACGTTGCTGGAGTCGGATATGAAGAAAGGCTCAGAATTTGGGATTAAGGAACCACACGCACTCCTGCACCCCTGGCAAAGTCAAAAGCAGCCAGATGTGTCTTTATCCACCTGGCGTGCCCTGCAGGAGGACAGGGAGGGAAATGGGTGGATACAGAGATAGCACTGGCAATGCTCACCTCGGCTCAGGCAAAAAAGCCTGTCCTTCGGGCTGATGGCACTTTCTGGAGACCGTTCAGAAGACGGAGCTGAGGAATGAGACACACCAATGGTGGACAGAGATCATTACATGAAGAAAATCTTTTAGTGTTCAGACACAGCTAGACGGGAGCAGGGAAGAGGCAAAGATTTCATCTTTGTGTTAATCGGTACAATTGAGTGTCCCTGACCTTAGGTCACAGCTGTACCTGATTCTCCTGTGCTCCCATACAGCGTTTGTTTTATTTTGGGTTTTCTCTAGGTTTTTTTTTTTCCTTTTCTTTGGTTGCTTTTTAACAGCTGTTTGTGGAGGCAGAGGCCTCCACAGGGCAAGCAGAACGCGGGACCGGTTCTTCGGCCGCCTGTAGGAAGCGAGGCTCTCCCCCGCTCCGGTTGCCATCAGCGGAGCTGTGAGGTTGGCGCCATCGCCACCTCTGACGGAAGCTAAGGGCGGTCACTAGGCGGGAGGGTGGCTCACCAGGGACACGCCAGCGCCTGTCCTCACTTTCCAAATTAATGGCGCTGATTGGAAAGATCTAGGAGGCTGCTGCCGTCGGGGGGGAGTGGGGGGAGGCCGGGCTGAGGGCAGGGGTACCCCTGCGTGCGGAGCCGCGGCTGCGCCCCTGTGGTGCTGCAAGGGTCACATCAGCCCCGTGCTGCTGCCTGACCGCCCCTGCGGTCACCCCCTGCTTCTGATTGAGCTGTGAAAGAGAAATACACTCTCGTGAGACCCCACCTGCAGTACTGCGTCCAGCTCTGGAGTCCCCAACAGAAGAAGGACATGGACCTGGTGGAGCGGGGCCAGAGGAGGCCCCGGAGATGCTGCGAGGGCTGGAGCACCTCTGCTATGAGGAGAGGCTGAAAGAGTTGGGGCTGTTCAGCCTGGAGAAGAGAAGGCTCCGCGGAGATCTTGCGGCCTTCCAGTGCCTAAAGGGGCTACAGGAGAGCTGGGGAAGGACTTTTTACTGGGGCATGGAGGGATAGGACGAGGGGGAATGGCTTCAAACTGGAAGAGGGCAGGTTTAGATTGAACATGAGGAAGAAGTTTTTCACTGTGAGGGTGGTGAGGCACTGTCCCAGGTTGCCCAGAGAGGTTGTTGAGGCGCCATCCCTGGAGGTGTTGAAGGCCAGGCTGGAGGTGGCCTTGGGCAGCCTGGTGTGGTGGGAGGTGTCCCTGCCTATGGCAGGGGGGTTGGAACTCGATGGTCTTCAAGGTCCCTTCCAACCTAAATCATTCTATCATTCTATGATTCTATGAATACAGAAATACAGGATACAGGTCGGGGGGCAGTGGAATTTGCGGGTACTGCGCTTGACACAGAAGGACGCGGTAATTCTGCGCTGTTGAGCAGTGCGAGAGCTGGGGGGATTTCCCCGGTGAAAGGACGGCGTGATAGGAATAGTGAATCGGCTCCCTGGGGCCCGAGGTCTGAGGATGCTGTCGGCATGATGGCGGAGCCTGCTTCTCCCATTTCATCGTGCATAAACGTTTTACATAAAACAGCACATCTCAATTCAGAAAAGGTTGGTCTAAAATGGTAACGATTTAATCAATGAATTGTTTAACTCACACAAATGCACACAAAAGCAAAAAATGCAACCTTTCATGCCTGCTGTGCGGTGATGGGAAGGAAACAGAAGTTATGCTTTGACTAGGTGACCGCAGAAGTCACCTGCTATGGGCAGTATAAAATTAAATAACACAGGAGAAGAGGACCAGCTTTGCAGGGGCACCCTAGCTGTGGGGAAACGGGTTCCTTTCAATCCATTCCCTCTCCTCCAGAAGGTCTAAAATTCTGTATCTGAACCGCATCTTATTCCAGCTGTTATTTGTACAAAACCTAACTGTTGGTTTCTATTATGAGCGGTTAGGACACTCGCCTGGGAGGGGAGGTGGAGGCGGTGTGACAGCTCCTGCTGAGCAGGGATCCCGCAGCACTTCAGGTGTTTGAGTTTCCCACACAGCGCCAAACCTTCACCTTCCTCCGGAGAAAAAGTGTCTCCGTTCACCTTACACAGGGAGGAGGAGTCGAACTTGTTGGGAGCTGTTGCATGGGACTTCATTCTCCGCCTTGGTGTGACAACACGGGATTTCTGCTGACGTGAGAGTAGTCAGTCCGGGGCCAAGCGCGGGAGCGAGAAGTGGTTCAAGGCTGTTGTTTGTTTCTGTGGCAAATGAAGAAAAGTTGCCCGTGGCAGCAACACCTTCAATCAGTTCTGTCTGGGGTAAAGTGCTGGAGCACTTCTCCTGTAAAGATGCTCCTAGACGCATGGCTCGAGAGCTTCTTCCCCATCCCTCGTGTCCTAGCTCAACAGTGGGCTCCAGGCAAGGCTTTGGCATCTGGGTTTCTGAAGTGGGTGCAGTGGCTCCGTGCCGGGGTGTATTTAGGAGACCCAGCTGGGAAGCAGTGATGCCTGGCAAGGTGCCACAGACTGTTCTTCTTCCCTTCTTCATTTCGGGTGTTCTGCAGCACGACACTGACTGCATCGCTGGTGGTGGTATTAAGTATTCCTTTGTGAATTAAACGTTCTTTTGTGTTTTCTGGCGTCAGTCTCTGGGTGCTCCATTGCGGCTCAGTGGTATCTACCGGGATGACAGTCAGATGTGCTGTCAACAGCTGCCGAACTGCGCCTCGTAGGTGAAAGAGAAATGAGGGCAGAAAATGAGAAACGGCAGAATTTATTCTGCAGGTGGGTGAATGCAATTTCGAAAGGAGGCGTTTGTTTTTAGGGTGAGTGTAGGTGCGACTTTTTCGGTGTTCAGACACTTTTATGCGCGTGCGTTCTGCTCACGTTCTGGTAAGGCGAATGAGAGGCAGGACACGACAGACAGCGCGGGGAGAAAGGGGCCGTTGCGTCCTCCAAAACCCCGTGAGTCAGGAAGTCTCAGAAGAAGAGACAGAAGGCCCAGGGTGGAACACAACAGGTTAAACTTCCCACACAAAGGCTTGAATTATTTTGTTTCTGTTTTGGAAAGCAACACTAAGACCAGGAGAGACACCGAAAGCCCGCTCTGAGCCAAGAAAATGTTTACAAATCCTCCTGCAACAACCAAATCGATAAATCTATACATTCTGCTCTGACTTATCAGAGTCACAAGAGCCACAAATAGTTGTTGGTTGTTGGAGGTGTTTGTGGAGAGGCGGGGTTGTTTTATTTTTTCTTCTTTTTTTCTCCCTCTGGATTTTATTTCACTATATGGGTGAGGTGTTTATTTAAGAAGAAATGAAAAACACACAAAACTGTACTCGCCGAAAGCAGAAGGTTTTACAGAATTGCTTTTGTGACGGTTAAGATGTTGACGTAATCTGGAAGATGAGAGCAGGAGGCACACAGTGAGGCACACGGTAAGTGGGATTGCACTTCAGACAGCAGTGGAGAGGTCAGGAGAGCTTTGCCGTCGCTTTGGGGAGCGCGGGGCCGGGGTGAGCAGTGGTGGGTCTGCGCTGCTGTGGTAAAGGGTTGTACCTATATGGACATCGCCTGAGACACCGCAGAGCACGGCCGGAGGCGCTGGGAGATGGGCGGTGGGCGTTCACTGGGAGATGGGCGGTGGGCGCTCACTGGGAGATGGGCGGGTGGGCGCCAGAGCTGGAGAGATGCAGATGGCAGTGGGGACCGGGTTTGTTCCACGGCCCCGCCAGGTCTCCTCCAAGCCCTTAGCAGACACTCTTCACGTGTTAGGACCGGCCGGCCAGCGGCATTGCTGCAGCGCTCGGCACGGCCCCGCAGTGTGTCCAGTGGCCCACACAGCTGGATTTGCAGCTGTTGGGTATTGCTGCAGCAGTACCAAGCACAGCCCCAGACTGCACCAGTGCTTCTGCCTCTGCATGCCCGAAACCCCAGCAAGGTTGCCTCATCTGATGTCTTCCTGGCAAACCACGCCATCCCCTCTTGCTGACCACAACTGGCTGTGCTTCAGCAGCCACCCAAAGGCACCCATGCACTCCTCAGAGACAGCGAGCCGTATTCCCACCCCGCCTGGCACCGACACCGTCCTCAAACACCTCCTCAGTCGCTGTTCAGGATGCTCTTTCCCCTCTTTTGCTTGTTTGCTGCCTCACGACCACAGTCGTNCAGCCACCCAAAGGCACCCATGCACTCCTCAGAGACAGTGAGCCGTATTCTCACCCCACCTGGCACCGACACCGTCCTCAAACACCTCCTCAGTCGCTGCTCAGGATGCTCCTTTGCTTGTTTGCTGCCTCACAACCGCAGTCGCGGTCCTCTGTGCTCCCCTTCCTCAGCTTCGCTTTCCTCTGGACGAGGCACATTCATCTCCCCGTGCAGTGACGGGGTGAGCCGTAGCGAGGCCTCTGGCACCTCACCTGAGAACAAACCAACCCCCAGCCCCCAACGCGGTGTCTGTGTTGCCATGGGCCACCCACTGCCGGTGGGTCAGCATTGCCCTCTTCTCAAGGCTTGGGGGGTTGGCCAACGCGTTGGCTGTGGGCAGGTGCTTTCCAAAGTCTCCCAGTTTGGTTTATCAGCTCCTGTGCCAGAGAGTGCACCTGTCTGAGGCAGTTTCTGTGCTGGCAAAGAAAAGGGGCTGCAGGAGCCACCAGGACATGATTAAATCATAGATGACAAAAGTTGGTTTTACAAAGACATTGCTCCAGGGCAACCAGTGAGCTAACACCAGTCTATGCTGTAAAGGTAAGTGAGGAAAAGCTGGGCGCTTCAGTTTGGATAAGTGACTAATTATAATTTCTAGATCTAATTATCAACAGTAAACTCTTAAATACCCACTGCAGACAAGAGAACCTCTGTGCCTTCCTTGTGTTTGATGTGCTAAGCATAAATATTCAGCTCAGCCTCTCAAGAAAACATGAGGTTTTACACAAGAACAGCTATCCCAGATGAGCAGGATTTATAGCTCCAAAATGGTCTGGTTTCATAATTTGCAAAAGCTTTAACCTTTCAAGCATTTCCAAACCTATTTTATCATGCAGGGAGTAGTGATGCAGAGACATTAACATTAAAACTTTGTATGTCTCCAGTGAATATTCTTACAACAAGAGGCATAACATATCCTTTTTCTTATTTCATTTTCTAATATTTCAATGTTGTTTGCTTCCACGAAAGAAAAAAAAATTAATATATTCTTATAAAATTAACAAATATCGCAAAGCTTTAGATACCAATTAAGATGAATAATTTAACATGTAGACATCAGTGCATGACAATTCTACGGTTCATCTGCCTGCTCACCAGCTTATGGTGGAAACTTGAGGCAGATTTGCTGAAGCAGTTCACATTTCCTTGAAGGTCATTTAAATGAATTTTCAGATTTCCTCTCAGTCTTCAGGTGATCCCATTAATGACTGGAAAAAAACAACCGAACAAACAAATGGAAGCGCAAGCAGATTGACTAAGTCACATGGCAATCCTTGGTAACCCGGTGTCATACGCACCAGCTCAGCAAGAGTGCTGATCACACTTTTATCTCAGCTTCCATCCTTAAAAGTTTAAGACAGCCCAAATGCCGAGCTACCCGCTAGAGTGCTTCACGTCTGCCAATCCTGGGGCTGTGGGGCATCTACTGCCACCTCCGCCAAAGGAAGGTGAAACAGGACTGCCTCCACCTTGGCTGTCATTCCTCTCTATAGAGTACTGCATGGGCAGAGACCATTGCAAAGGATGCACAGAGCTGTCTCCAGCCTGCCTGACTCGCACGGTTAGGGGGCAGCCGGCCTCGAGACTCAGCTGTCTGGAGAAGCGGCGAGGTTTGCTGATGCATGCCTCCAGGCACCGGTTCCTGTGTGGGAGGGTGGCAGGGCAGGAGGAGATGTGGTAGAGCCGAGGTAATCACAGGTCTGGCAAAAGAAGGGGACTAAAAGGGGTGGGTGGGCTGACATCTCCCTGAAAATCCTTTTGTTTGCACAGGTGGGGTCCACCGTTTGCTTCCCCTGCAGCGAGCTGGGGACCTGTTTGGACCTTGTCTGAAAGAGGGAGGTGGGACCTCAGTAAGTGACTTCGGCTCCTGTCTTTTAATTGAAGTGGTCTTTGTACAGAATTTATGTGACACAAAACCTAGGACACCAGACTGGGAAAACGTCCCTCTGAATAGGTAAATAATTGTAATGTCTGTCTTTATTAAAGAGGCAACTCCAAAACTCCTACCTACTGTCCTGATGTGGACATCTTGCTACCCGTCTGTGGTGTGTTTGGAGCTCAGAAGGCCAAGCACTAGTGCCAGAGTGCCGGGATCATGCTTGTAGCAGGGTGTTCAGCTCTTAACTGCACTGCTCTTTTAAAAGCAATCTATGTTCAGAGTTGGGAAAGGACGTCTGGTATGAAAACTGCTAGATCACATGCATCTGCTGCACTTGGGAACGATCTATATCTGTCATCATCACCCTGATGGAATCAATTGTACCAGCGAGTATTGACAGCCACAGGCAGGAGAATAGATCCGGCATCGTGCAGATGTCTCTTGATGTTGTCAGCTAACGTGCAGGCTTTTCGGCAGTATTGTGCTTCCTATATCCTCTTTTGACAGCTGAAGTGCTCCAGCAGTGAAAAAGCGATGGCAAAGGGCAGACCTTGCTGCTGAGGTTTCCAGTCACAGACAAGTGAGGCAGGAGTGATCTCTGCAAGCATCTGGTTTGGGGAGGCAACCGAGTTTGGACACTCCTTCACCGCAGGCCCAGGGACAGCCTTGTTCCTCCCACTGGAGTGTCTTTAAAAATGCTTCTTAAATACTTCCCTTTGCCTAGATCCAGACAGCCCCGGACATCTGGGCCACTTTGCAGGGCAAGAAGAGTACTGAGTGGAGGAGCAGTTTGACCTTTGCACCACGTAGTCTCCAAATTCCTCCTGACACTGGCTGGAGAGCAGAATGCTGCCTGGCCCTTCTGCCTTGGGACCCCGCTTGTTACGACTCTGGCTCATCCTGCTGGAACCCATCAGCTGGCAAAACCTGTTTGTGAATCGTTTTGGGGGTTGGGTGTACAACCTGATTAGAAGATCCAACATTTTGGAGTGGGTTGTTGAATGAGTATCATGGGGTGAGGCAACAGACACCAGTGTTATGCCTCTCAACATGTTCTGACTTTGTGGCCAAAGCAGAGAACTGCTTATTGTTGGCACGAGGAGACGATTTCTCAGAAACTCAACAAGTCGTTGTTGTGCCTTAGAAAGAAAAGATGGCAAACGTGGGCGATGCAATGTCTGTAGGCTGTTACTTCTTCCAGCTTCTGGTGGAGTCGTACTGTGACTCCATGATTTGTATGGCCAAGCTCACTCAAGGGACGTGGTGAGAGTGAAACCTAACCAAATCAACAAACTTCAGCACTGTCCGTTGAGCAAGTCCTCAGACTTCCCATCATGGATCTGACTACCCAGACGCATTTGTGGAAGCTGCTCATCGTCTCACAATAGCCTGGTAACACCAGAACTGTTTCATGATTAAAAATAGCATGGAGACAGGCTTTCTCTTGCACTATTCTTCTGTCATAATCTTCCATACAGCAACCTGTGATACATTTAGACATAATAATCAAAGATGTTAAGTTTTATCATCGTATCAAGGGTGAGTTTTTCAGCTTTCCTCTTTAGAGCTAAACCAAAGCTTATGGGGTTGATTTTCCACAAAAGGGTGTTTGGCAATGGTTGTGTGCATAGATGACAGTCTTATATGACACTATTAATAGTTTTGACGATGATTCTGATCAGAAGTTTGCCTCAAATACCAGCATAAAGAGAACAGTGACACTGCATCCACCTAGCTCTGGCAGAAAGTGTGTCAACTGGAATCGTGCTTTGAAATACAGCAACAAAAATCTGCAAGAAAATGTCACTGCCATGGTAGCAGGACATCTTATACCACTGTGGCTACTAATGGAGGGCAGCTAGAGACGATAAAGAGTGCACCTCGGGAGATTTCAGCAGGATCTCTGGAAGGATGCTCTGGAGTCTGCCAGCACCGCTTGTCTCTTAGTGGGGGAGCTCAGGGCATGTCGCAATCAAGTGTCTCCATCAGCTACCCTGTGCTGTCTTCATGTCCTTGCCGTGAACACCAGCAGGACAGGAGTCCAGACATCAGGGTTCTGGAGCAGTATCAAATATTCAGCACTGAAATAATTTATTATTCTGCTGGCTCACTTGACTGGTCCAGTCAAACGTCAGAGATGCCTTCTGTCAAAAGCGGAGCCATTAAAGTGATTTTTAAGGACAACAAAAATAAGCCGAATGGGTAAGAAACTAATCACTGACATGATACACCATGCAAAACCAGTGTGAAAGCCTCCGCCACTGTAGAATTTGGGAAACTGAAAGGAGCAGCTCTAGCAGAGATATATTGAGACTGCCTGAGATTATGAACAAGGTTAGATTAATGCTGCACAGCAGAAAATGCTCAGAGGAAATGGGGCATAGTGAGCACGGGAAGCAACACCTGTGGCACCTGTAACTGCTAATTACTCTGCAAATTGGACTAATTTCTCACTTTCTGCCACCTAAAATCTTAATTTTTGTGCACTGAATAGAAAGAAAATTCTATGGCTGTGTAACCCTTGCAAGAAAGGATGGTTCTTTGAAGAGCTACACCCTCAGCCGATGAAAAATGACCTACCTTGGTTGATAGAAAATGCCAGATATGTAGAAGAATTGCTTCTGAAGAGCCTCTCTGTGGTGGGTTTGTATCTTACTCAGCATTTGTCCTTAAACTGTTTCCTTTTTTACCCCATCTTTGTTTTGACGATCAGAAAGCTGGAATCCTTGGAGAGTAAGTGCAGTAACTCATTCATCCTTCTTTTCTTTTTCAGGCAGAACAGAAGCGTGACATTATCCTGTGTTCTGCCTGCTCAGCCTCGGGATCTTGGAGAAACACGGTAGGTACAAGTTTGCTCAGGGCTGTTGAAGAAAATTAATTTTTAGAGAATTTCCTGTAACTTTTTAAGCACTACCATACCATTGCAGGCCAGAGGGCGTAAGAAACTCCTCTTTTCGGGCAGCCAATGTTCAACATGCACCTTACGCAGAGATGCTGCCATAAAGCCAGTGACGGGATGCTCATCTGCTGGCGCAGGACAGCAGGGCTGCCCTTAGTCCGCTCTGCTGAACCGTTGAGGAAATCGGAGACAAGGAGTGATTTCTTATTGCTAAGGAGCAACTGCTTGTATCTCACACGGACTGAGAATTAAAAACAAGGGATTCGGAAAGAGCTGCAAAATGCAGAGAGGTCTGAAAAACCTGCATTTCAGAAAAAAGGTTGAATCGCTGCCTGCTGCAGCACGCTGGCGAGAGGGTTGCATGGAACCCGAGTGCAAGCTTCGGCACGGGCAGCAGCCCGCGACCGGCTGCCGGGCGCTTTCCAGGCAAAAAGCACGGAGCTGGAAGAGAGCAAGATATAAACTACCAGCGCTCTTGATCTGGCCTTCACCCAGAGATATGAACGAATCCTTATCACCTGAGTTCTTTAACAGAAGGCTGCGCTTCATTTGGAGAAGCAGCATGTCCTGTCTCAGCCGGGTTCTCTGGATTTGGTGCTGGAGGGTCCGGAGGAAATTTTCTGGCCTGTCTTCAAGCAGATGAACTGGAAGAAAGGTATGAAAATATCAGTGTCTGTTTCAGTGGGGACAAATAGAAAGTTCCTTATTTTGGTGGAAATAGGATGGACTAGAATAGGAACTAGCTGGAAGGTAAGGCTGGGGAATGTCTGGCTCAGTAGTAGCTCTTCAGAAAAGGCTCCGGGAGCTCATACGAATTGCAAGGTGGCCAGGATCCAACAAAATCCCATTGGTGTGCAAAAGCCAGTGCGTGGGCACCTCTGAAGGGAAGCACAGTCTGCAAGCCAGGGGAAGAACCCCTGCCAGCACCCTCCCATGGCCAGGCCATGCCGGGATGGTGTCCAGGCCGGGGACCTGGCTGGAGAGGTCCAGACCACAGGAGCAAGAGTCACTGGTGGTGCAGAACCTCGGGCCCTGGAGGAAGCACTGATGTATAACATATTTGGTCACTGGGGAATGGAAAAGATGCCATCAGCTGAAATACGTCTAATGTTCTTTGAAAACCCATGGCGCACACCAGACAAGTCTCTGTTTCTACTGCTTAATGTCCACTTAGGAATATTTTAATCAGTAATTATGGAACAAACAATATGAACTCTGCAGAGGCAGTGGTCAGCTGTACAGAGGTGTATTGCAGTTATCACCACAGCAGCCAAAGGCAAAGCTCTATGACGAGGTGATACCTAACCTTGAGCTCAGTTTGGGGGGAAGGTCACTGTGGCAAGTGGTAAAGAGTTAATTCAAACCCCAGGCTGCTCAGGACCCGTGAGGAAATTCTGCATCTCTGGCTGAAAATCCAATAACCTGCTTCTCAGAAATGCAGTGCTTCAGTGTGTTTCTGCGTGAGTTTAAGTGGCACTGCTTTTGCTGTTTCATAAATCTCTCTAGAAAATGTCACTCACTATAAAATTACGTATTTTGAATAAAAGCTGAAGTCTCAGCATGCATAATATATTATTCTTGACTCTGGGCCCATGGCCTTTTATCCCAAATAGGAGGTAAAACAATTGTTGAACAGAAACTTCTCGAGTGTTCTGAAATTCTCAGCTGCCACCACCCACTACATTGCAGACTGCAGAATTTCAGCTCTTTCCATCAAATACATCTAGTGTATAAATAAACTTGTACTTATATACACATATATATAAGCACTAGGGATATGTACATCGCACGTCACAGCAGAACTGGTCTCCAGTAGAGCTGATTATACATTGAAGCCCACTGAAACCTAATCGTGCTCACCCTGGGCTTGATCCCGGGAGCAGAGCCCCGAGCTGGTCACAGCCTGTGGAACCCGTGGCTGCTCCTCACGGGCTCGGCAGAGGGATGTTCAAGTGTATGGACCCAGACCTCTGGACACAGACTCATCCTCATCTCTTCAAGAAAGCTCACATACGATCGAATATCTGCCCCTCTGAATATGTCCCCTGGACCCACATCCATGTCCCAGCTGCTGGCTCTGTCGCTGCTTGCCTATGATGAGGTGATGTGCATTGACTGGAAGTGAGCTGCAAAGGGAAGCCTTGTGCAGAGCCGCCCTGAGAGAGCCTCCTAAAGGCTTCTTGTGAGACCCACTGCCATCCTTCTGATAAACGACTGTACTGATCATGGGTCACGGGCAGAATGCTTTTCAGTTCTTGTTATTTTATTTATGGTCCTTTTTCATAATACATTGGCCTTACCTGACCAAGTAAAAAAACACACCAGAGGTCATCTCATCCAGTACTTTCCCATCCTGTGTGGCTTCATCCTTGCAAAGGTGGTGACAATCCTGCTCTGCTGGGGTTCCTCGGGGCTCACTGACCTCCAGGAAAGCAAGTGGCCACGCAGGAGGGCTCCTGTGCACCGGGAGGCTCACAAAATGGTAAGGGCAATATTAATGACTAGCACCTTCTGCTGACCCGTGGACACCTCTGTCCCTTGTCAGTGAAAAGGGAAAGTCCCGCATCGTCCCCAGCTGTGGCCGTGTGCGCTGGAGAGCAGTGGTAACCCAGACTCTCCGGTTCCTCTCCAGCACATCCCTCAGCAAACCCCATGTGCGGGAGGGGACCCCGGGCAGCGATGTCCCCGGCCAGGGACACCAGGCTGTGCGGGACCCACCACTCCTCGGGCCAGAGAGAAGATAGGAGATCGAGGTGGTCTTTCTCACTGCTTTTCTGCAAACACGGCCAAGAATGTGCCTTGAGATCTTCAACTAATTGCTTCTCTGCAGCGGGGCCCGACCTTTCCCCACACCGACAGCTCCTCTGCTCCTCACGGTTGTAACTGGACATGCTCATTTTACCTTCTGTAGCATTAGAATTGCAACATCTTGCTTATTCAAACTCCAAACTGTTGACTCCTTCTGAGGTATGTTGTCTGGAGAAAGCATTGTATTTTATTTTCTTTGTAATCTGTTTAATGATGAAGCAACCCAAACAGGTGGTTTTCAAAGTTTTCCGATGCAAGACGCATATGTCTCGCTGTCATAACAGTTTGTCTCATTACACGGGGATAGCATTCAAGAAAGTTGATGTATTGCTGACAAAGGAAGCAACAACAGTACCAAGCGATGCAGTCCCATTTGTTCTGTATTCTGTTGTGTTATAACTTGAGGAATTTGGTTGCCTGAATCTCTAAAAGTTCAACTGAGGCCAACAGAAGAATAATATTAATTATTTTGTTGTAAAAGAAACGACGTCTCTGTGCCTTTTATGTCTTTTTATTGTTTTATAGCCTTAAGCACCTATTTACTAATGCTTTGTGCTTTACAAGGTTGAAAATGTAACGTTCCTTTTCTCTTTGTTTACTTTAGCTTTTTCTGTTTGTTTTTCGCTCACTCTGATTATTTTTTTTCCTTTTACCCTGAGGCTCTTCAATACTTTAAATCACATATATCACCTAGATTATCACGTATATCACCTGAATTTCTTTGCAAAATTCAGTTTTATCTGAAAACGGCAATAAATGAATTATCCATGGCCTTTCAGGTGTTCTGCCTTTGCTGAATCACAGCTCTTTAAAGCGAGCTCTCTATGGCTGCTACCCGCCTGAAGCCCCAGCTCTGCCAACACGTTTCTTTGTGGGAGAGGCCACAGGAGCACGAGCGCGGTGGGGCGAGCTGCCCGCCCGTCCCGCTCCCTGCGGGCAGCGCTGGAGGCAGGAGCCGAGGCAAACCGGGCACACCCCGTGGAGCGTAGCTCAGCGCACGGCCGGACCATGGGACGTCGTCTTCTCGTCTCCTTAGGGAGGGTGGGAGCCCCGCTGGGTCGCTGCTGGGGAGCATCACCTCCTCCCTGAGCATCCCCGCGGGACCCCCGCGTGCTGCCCACACAGTCACGCGGATGCAAGGCTCTCCGTCATCTCCCAGCGCTGTCTGAAAAGTGTCAACGCTGGTCTCTTGTGGTAAGGTAAGTCACCAACACAAAGGTAGGACAATGTCATACTGAGATATGTGGCAGAGAGAGGGGCCCAGGCCGGTACAGGGCAGTCGAGAAGTGCCCAGCCCTACAGTGCTAAGGCTAATGGTGTGTTGGACAGACGCGTGTTAAAAGGGGCTTCTGCAGCACAACCTAAACTTCATCTAGTCTAATACTGGAAAGTGAATGCTGGATGCAAGTGGGTTTTTGCCTTCTTTACTCTATGAATACCCTGAAACGTTGTTTACGAGGAAGTGGCGATAAACCGTGGTGCCTTAGCACTCAAAACTCGCTCCTTCTGCACAGTGTGGGGCACAGTGTGCTTCTGCCCAGTGCTCACCTGAGTACACACATTGTGTGTGTCTACAGCATTACCAGTGTGTGTCCGTCCCTCGCGGCACAAACGCGTGCAGCTCTGAACCAGAGCGGTTAAGTTGCTGTGGTCGATGTTATTTGCCTCTCACAGAAGGCGTAGGGGATGCCTTCCCCTGGCTGCTGGGTAAAGAACGAAGGTGCGACTTCGGCGACAGCGAGGGTGAAAAGAGGCGGGAACCCCACTCGCCGGCTGTAATACTGATTTGGAGCCTTGCTGCAAGGGCAGAGGTCGTACTCAAGCACAAGTGCAAACGAATGATTGATTGAGATTTAGTAAGTGATAATAACAGGGCTATTGCAAAGGCAACCAGCTTGACTGACCCCCAGCCCGCCCAGAACATCCCACCACGTTGTGGGAGAAGCCTGTCTGATGAGCCGCTCCCGCAGCCTGAGGGGAGCAGCTGGAAATGAAAGGCTTTTCAGGTAGACTACAAGGGGATCCAGATTTGCTGCAAGTGAAGTAATTATGTTTTCATTACTCTGGGGCGATAATAAAAAGAAACTCTGGCGATGACAATGCTGCAACCATTGTACTGAGGATTCAGCTGGCACAGCTCTGTAAAACAGGATTAATTAACTTTCTGCCAGAAGCATGCTGTAGTGAGGTCTCCTGTCCATCTTCTAAGGGATGCTGTACTTCATCCTAGACAAAGTCGCTGCAGCTGCAGAGGGACGAGTGGTACGATACCAATTGCAAGACAGTGTCCTTGGGTGCAAGCCTGTTGTGAGAGCAATGAAATTTGTCTAGCAGCATGTGCTACGGGAAATCTGCGCATGAAAGCAGTTTTACACATATTTGAGGATGCCCGGCACATATTCGGACTGGCGAGCCCGGCTACGCCAGCGTGGGGTGCCCGCCGTTGCCACAGCAGTGCAGCTCCGTGCGGGGCGGAGGTGAGAGCTGGGCTGGAAATTTGAAAACTGCCACGGAGGGATGTTTTGAAATGCCCTCGGTGGGGGCTGGCTCCCCGGGGGGACGCTGCCCAGGTCCCCCCCTCCGCCGTGGTGGGCAGACCCCCACCCGGCGGCGTGTGCCAGGGCAGCCCTTCCCCTGGCACGGGCAGTGCCGCGGGGGTGCCGGCGGGCAGAGCCTTCTGTGCCACGGGGCGCGAGGATGTAGGGCTTTTGGTGCAGAAAGGGTTTTTTCACTAACGAAGTAAAGAGATCCAAGCAGAAAGCTTCTGCTCTTGCGGTGTAGTTCGCCTCTGCCTGCTGCGCACACAGCCATCGCCTGCCATCGCCACAGGAAGGGCCTTCGGAAAGGTCCTCCCCCAAAACCATCCCAAAGCTGAAGCAGCATCACCGTTAAAGCGCTGGTGTGCTCCTGCCCGGCCTCGCAGCCTCTCCTTACCCAGGTCTCAGCCCTGCGAATGTGTCATGGTTTCTATATATGAGATTTTAAGTGTTGGGAAGTGCTGCCAGCCCTCCTACATCTTCTTTTCCCCCCGTCTTCATATTGCAAATGTGAATTGGGGTGTAATTTGCCAAGATAGATTAAAACAAACAAAAAACAACAGACATGGACAGCAAAAGCAAAATAAACAAACATGAATGTTGGGCAACTCCCATACCTTTTATTTACCAGGTCTGCTCTTAATTGCAATACTTAGACATGATTAACAGGTGTCTTGATTACCCTGCTAGAAATAAATCCTACTTTGCAGAGAGGCTTATGTTTTGAGGGGAGAGGAGAAGAGAGGGAGAGGAGAGGAGAGG
>VUYV01000417.1:33693-83271 GCA_008711295.1 Anarhynchus alexandrinus | reverse complement strand
GAGAGTCCGGAGGAAGGGGGGGGGGGAGGGGGGGGGAGGAGAGGAGAGGAGAGGAGAGGGAGAGGAGAGGAGCCGTGCTGCTGCCCCGAGGACACTCTGGTTCATGCTGGAGGGCCCGGAGGGCAGCTCAGACTCCAAGGGACACCCGTGTCCCTGGTTTTGCCTCTTGGCCGGACCGCGGTGGGTCTGGGGGGTGATGTGTGCCAGGTAGGGGAATGGGCACAGCATTACCCCAGTGACCCCCAGTTTCCTGATGAGTTTCTTGCCCAGAGGTCTGGTGTATTTAATATCGGCATAAACCCTTTTTGGGAACGTCACCGGGAGAATTGGTGGTAATGAGATTATGGCAGAACTGAGTGCTGCCCTTCTGTGCTACGGGGCGTGAGGCTGTAGGGTCATTTGGTGCAGAAAGGTATTCTCATTAGTTAAGTAAAGGGATCCAAGCAGAAAACTTCTGATCTCACAGTGTAATTCCAGAGGATTGCCCTGATGGGGGAAACTGGGAGCAGAACAGTGTCCTACAGAAAACCATAAACCAGTGCAATTAAAGGCTGTGCCGTTCTGTGCACACATCGGGCGCCGCGGTCAGGATGAGCAGTGCGGTTTCACGCTTTAAGCTTTAGGGGCAGTTTTTCTGTGGTGGAGCTGGTGGGGGAGGAAGCAAAGGAGATTTTCTGCTCTCGAGGCTTCCCGTGCTGCACTCGCATTTCTCCCAAGAGAGACATTTCTGCTTGGCACTGCGGGGCAGCAAACTCCAGCACTGCATTCTGTTTTTTTTTCTTCTGGGGCAGGGGATGGGTGTTGTTTGCTTTCCTTTCTTGTATAACAAAATCTATATCTTTTAGTTTTATGCAGAAAAAAGAGAAGACTGAGCAGCTAGCACTCCAGGACAGCCTCTATCCCATGGGCAGAGTGCTTGGCTGTGACATGGGACACTCCCATTCAAATCTGTGCTTTGAGCCAGGCAGAACTCTCACTGTCGGCCTCGCTCTGTGGAGCTTTGGAGCAGGTGAGACTTATTTGGAGATGGAAAAATAAAAGTGTCATGAAAAAACAGTACTTTTTCTTAGAAAATACTTTGTTGCCATGAATTTTCACTTAAAAAAAAAAATTCCCCCCAAAACCACCAAAAGATCTCATATATCAAACTTCTAATAATTGTTTTGTAAGAAAATGATTTTGCTTTTCCCAGCGGAAGAATCTCAAAATACCGAGCTCTGATGGTGTGTGAAACTGCAAGAGGACACTTTGAAAAACACATCCTGACTCCTCAGCGTCCATATGGTGCCTTTCCAACCCGAAGAAAACTGGATGGGAAAAGTGCCCGCCGCGCCCCCGTGGCCGCATCGCCAGTCCCTCTCCGGTGCTGCCGCGCTGCGGAGCGGCACTTCCAGGAGCAGCCGCCGGCACGCCGAGCAGATGGCTCTGCGCGCCGCGGCGCGCCGGAGGGTGCTGGGAGACGGCCTGTGGCTGCCCGGGTCCCCGCCGTGCTCACCCGACTGCGGCGGGAAGCAGATGTGCTGGACACCCTCAGATGAGCGCTTCACTTCGAGTGACCTCGTCTGACTCGCTTCCCGTTCTGCTGGGGTACACAAAGAAACAGGGTCCTTGCCAGGAGCTTTGCAGCATGAATTCTGCTATGAAAACAAATATGTGCGTGAAAAGGTGAAGGACATTTCCTTGGGCTATTGTCTGCTCATGTCTTCTCATGTAGGAGGCACGATTACAAGCCAACAGGGCTGCAGCGCTTCCCGTGGCTCGTTACGACCACGGTTTGTCCGGGCAAGCCATTCACAATGCAGGAGGAGCCTGAAACGCTCTCTGGACCCTCAGTTAATGGTCAATGCAGCTGCCGCTGGTACAAAATGTAGAAAAGATATTTCAGTCCATGTTTATTTTTTTTCTGAATAATAATAATGATAATAAAAAAAAAAGTTTTTTTTCTAGGGTCTCATGGCAATTTGAAACTCTGATTCTGTTACTCACTTTTGCCTCCCTCGTCTGTTTTAAAACTGCATTTTGTGGCTTGTCATTTCCAGAGGAAGCTCAGGAGCCAACAGCGCATCTCTTCTGGGGCTGGCCCTGGCGGTGCCTCGGCGGTGGGCAGGGAGGTGCTGATGGTCCCCTGCCCCTCGCCAGCCGCGTCCTCCGAGCTGAGCGCGCTAACGAAGACTTCACCCATTGCAGGATTTTTAGAGCTGTTCTCAACAAATGGGTATACCCGGGAGCCTGCGGGTGAAGGCAGAGAGTGGGCTGAGTTCAAACAAGCTGCTGCTCAGCTTGTACTTTTCCCTCTGCTGCCTTCCCTCATCTAAAGGCTGCCTTGTGATCACCTTGGTTCGTTAGAAGCTGTTCTCATTAATCCACACTCTCTCTCTTTTCCTCGTTTCCCATGAACAGGAACTGGATTTTATTCAGAAAGGTGCCAGTGGTTTTCTTTGTGGGTCTGTCCCTAATCACCTGTGCATGGCCAACTGCAAAGAGTCTGTTTTGAGAAGAGCAGTTGTCTCATCTTGAAAGTCTCTACTGCTCCTCCCAAAGTCAAGTTTAAGTCTCATAATAACCATGTTTTTCCTCGTTCTCAATTAAAGCACAATAATTCAGTCTCTGCTTAGCCTGTTAACTGTTCAGATTCACTGCCTGGGCTTTATCCACAGATTAATGGATTTATAGATTATAAAGCCAGAAGGGACCAGTGTTGCTTTCTTCCTAACAGAGGCCTCAAGAGGTCCTTCAACGAACTCCTGACTGAACTAGAGTACTGCTGAACAACAACAACAACAACGAGAAAATCAATCTTATTCTGATTTAAAAATTCCCGGGTTCACGGTAAGTTTGTTGGATCCTAAATGACTCTTGCTGTGAAGAAGTGTGCCCAGCCCCTCGCCATCGGTGACCAGCTACCACCAGCAGCAGTGCTGCCCTCCCTGGGCCCCTGACAAGCAGAAAATCCCCCTTTCACCACACTTCTGCTTCCTCAGGAGGTGTCCCCAGACTGTCACATCTCCCCTTCTCTCTCCCATCAGCAATTCTGCCAGGACAGGGGCCTCGTGCCTTTGGCACTGGTTTTCGGCACTGTCAGCATCCCGGTTCCCACGGACCCTCCCCAGGGTCCCGCATCCCGCCAGGACGGGCGACGGCGGCTCCGCAGCATGGCTGCTCTGACTCGGGGTACTCCGGCTCAAGCGGCATTTGTCCTTGTCACCAGTGCTGCCCTGGGAACTCCATTTAGCTAATTACTAGCGGGACTTTGCTACCCGTTTTAGCGGTGCCAATTCCAAATAGAGATCCCCCGATCCTGCAGAGAGGTATCTTCCTCTCAGACATGAGGCTGCACCTGGGCACGTTAAAACGATGATGTGACCATGCAATCCAGATTGCCCTCACCCTTTTTGTCCCTCGCCGCTCCCCCAGCCTGCGCGGTGTCAGCCCAAACCCCGGCTGGGGAGCGGGCTCTCGGTCCGGCAGCACCCACGGCCGCTGGCTGGTGGTCCAGAGGTGGCAGACTCCGGTCACCTGCGGAGGACAGGCAGCCACGGTGTCACCATGCGGCAGGACAGGTAACGCCGTGACACACGATATTATTAATTAAAAAACATCAACATGTCCCGTACCCAGTGGATGAAAAAGCAGCTGATTAAAAGGTTTCGAAGTGGCACTGGCAGAGGTGAGCGCGCCCTGGCCGCTCGCCTGGCTGCAGGGACAGCCACGGGGCACGGGGGTGCTGGCCCGGCCGCGGGATGCTGCTGAAGTTTCCTTGAGCGCCCCGTGAGACTTTTCAAACTTTTAAAATCTTCTCCAAAAAGGAGGTAATTAGTTTTGCAAACCAGCACCGTCTATATTTTATTCTTTTAGCTCTCTCTTGATTAACTTCCATAACAGCTGTTCTGTTATTTTTTTCCGGCATTGATGTTGGACTGACAAGTCTATAATTATCTGGGCCATCTTGCTTATTCTGTTTTATAATACTGATATACTTCCTTTCTTCTCACTTTGTGCCAGATATTCGCAGTGAGATTTTGAGCCAACTCTTAAAAAAACACTGAATGTTACGTTATATATATCTCTTTTTCCATGCTAGGTGCAGCAGAGCTTGATTTTAGAAAACTGTCATATAAAGTGATTATAAAACCTGATGATAATTTAATAGTGGCAGAATGAGACTTCCAGTGTATAGCATTCTTCAGATGCAGGGTTCCTCTTTGCTCTACGCCTTCTGTCTTGTTATAGCTTCTAATGCCTCACGACGTTATGGTGGTCTGCGCCAGAAATTAGTGAGTACGCCTTTGAGTATTTTGGCTGTGATTATTCATTAGGGCAGGTCTCCACGTGTCTCCAGATACCTTCCACCTTCTCCTGTTTCCTTCTGTGTTCACTAAATCCAGCGCGTTTGTCACATCCAGGTTTTGGGAAGTGCCTTCCAGAGGCCAGTGTCACCAAATGTAGGATTTCTGCTCGGAATCCTGTGGGTTTACTTCCCTTGTGTGTTACTCGAGCTGATGGCGTTGAGACATAAGCAATGTGTGTTTTCTGCACATGGTTTGGCTGAAGCCGTTGTGTCACGCTGTTGTGCTAAACTCCTCTCCTTCGCACCTTTCCTTTTCAAACCCGGTGCCCCACCGACTCCGCGCAGCCTCTCCTCCACGGTTGGGCCACGGCGCTGTCCTCGCTCTCGGCTGTCCGGAGGGATGAAGATGGTCTCCACGCTGGTCACAGGACCAGCGGTGCTGCCTGGCCAGGGCTCCTGCTCACACAGGAGAGCCTTTCCCACACTGTTGAGTGAGTCACGTTACTGTATTTTCGCCAAATCTGACATAAATTTCCTAGAGGGACACAACCTGACAATTAAGGGGCACCGTAAGCAATCTCACACCTGATCTATGTTATTAATTGAGGGACTATGAAATATTTAAAATCTATATGGGAATCACAGGGGCAGGGAGCGGCGCAAGGTTGTTTGGGCTGCCCGGATATTTGACGGTTTTGACTCAGAGTACTTAACCGCGCATCCTTAACATTTGTTTAACGTTACCTTTGTCGATCGAATGTATTTGAACTTTTAAGGAGTTAATTGCTTTTCACACTTCTGCTGGTAGCTATCTCCCTGATCTAATAGAAAACTGAACTTAACTGGGCTTGTTCCAGGGAGACTAAAAAGGTCTTTTCCACCTATAGCATCCATGATTTAATGAAGTGTGCATGTGACTATCTTTTTAAAGGTGTTCACCAGATAGAAAACCACCCCAGTACCTGCATCTCCCGCGGGTGGCACCCTCAGCCTCACACAGCTGCAGTACAGTGACAGTGCGACAAACATTGCTGATTGCCAGGCAAAAAATACGAATTTAGAAGTGACCTTTAATGCTTTGTGATGTGGAGTTTAGCAGTCCAGCTGCATCCAGCTCTGCTTCTGGACATGCATTGAAGATGATTTCATGCTCAAAGTGGTGCTCACGCTCAGAAGTCACGCTCTTGGCAACTTCAGTGAGTGAACAGAGGAGGCTCTGGTTTTAATTACACACTCATCAAAGAGCAAAACCACTTCAGGAGTGTTCGCTTTATCTCAATCTTGCTAAGAGTTAGCAGAAAACACCTTTAAGAACGGAAACGTTTTGACAAGAATGTCTCTAAGCACTCTTACCTAGATAAAGATAAAAATTAGTATTTATTTCGGTGTTTAATAAGTCTACTGGTAAATATTGCTCCCAAACATGTCACTACAGGCCTATCGGACTAAACAGATGTAGGCGCCAGTTCCCCATGTGTAGGATTTCCACCTGAAGCATGAGAAGTTTAGGAAAATCAGGCCATAATATTAATTTGAAATCTTGGCCTACCCTAAGGAGCTCTATGAATTATTCAGAAGAGATACTGAGGGTTGTACAACACTGTGTCACTTTTTAATGCAACGCAGGGAGGCGGGAGGCTCCCGGAGTTTCCCATGGCTGCTAATTGAAACCCAGAGGATTTAGAAAAAATTGTGAAGAGCAGAACAGATGAAAGAGGAACCCAAATAAAGTTCTACAGCATGTTTTAAAGAAACGCTTTTTAATGGAGATTTAAGTAACAAAAAAAGTAGCTGTAAATAGCCTTTGTACTGAACTATTCATAAGGTAAAGGAATACGAATACCTTGGTATCCCCTTTCAATTGAGAAAAGTCACCACCCTTTACAACTCTCACCTGCTTTGGAAGGATGTGGGTGACACACATGCTCCTTCGTAAGGACAAAGTCCTGTGGTGCCGGTACCTTAACACTCATCACCCCTCGTCAGGATTTTCTCGTCGCTGTTCATTTCAGAGTGGGAGAGAAAAGGGTAAGTGTTATCCAGAATGAAAGATGTCATTGAAATTAGTAATGATTTCCACCTAGCTAAGAGAAAGAGAATATTTAAAGCAGGAGCCAGAATACTCAGGACGTGACTGTTTGGGAGGTGTGCAATAGAAGGCCCAGGAGATCTGTGCCAATTTTTGCTTTAATTGCATCCGAGACGTACACCGCACTGAGTGGTACTGCAAAAACCAGGCTGTGTCTAGATCTGTCTACTTTCTTGAAAGAAAAGCATGAGTTCTTCCTCCCTTCTCTGTCCCCCCCAAAGCAAACTAACACCCCCTGCAAACCTGCAGCTAGTGACCAGCTGTCCCAGACTAAAGCAAAAGCCAGGAGAGCACTGATGGGTTTCCATTACGCTGCTAAGTGCTGCTCCATTTCAGGCAGCAGTGCGTTTTCTTATTTGAATGCCCCTGCAGTACCTCCTTCTCTTGAAATCAGGCAGCTCTTTCCTTATGCTCTTCAAAAATGAAAAATGTCGTTTATTACTTGGCTGTGCCCAACACGCCTGTGGTGAGACGCTGGCTGGCAGCCCCCTCCCGCGGAGGGTGGCCGTCCCTTGGCCGGGAAGAGCGTTTGGAGACCACGGGGACGCCGAAGAGCGGCGGCGGGGTGACTCGCCATGAGCAGCCCCAGGAGCACCCGGCGCCGTGCCCCTGCCCCTGCCCCGCTCCCCCCTCAGCCCCCAACGCCCGCCCAGCGTGAGGGCTGCGGGACCCCGCTGCCGACATCCCCGCTAGCCTCCGGTCTGCGACCGCCCCAGTCCGCACCGTGATTTTGCAGGAGGTAAATCCTCCCGTTCAAACGAGCGAGAGAGAGGAGATAGCAATCCTCAGCTGTCTCCAGGCGCGCACATTTCTCGTTGCGAAGATAAGCATGATGATTTGCTGCTTAAAGTGCCTTTTTCTTCTGTGTTTCAAAGGCAACTGACAAAGAAAAAGCACCCAAAAGACAGGAGAATAAATTGATATTTAAGACCTTCATATTGAAAAACAAAACATACCACATTTCAGGTGATATTTTTATTTATCATTAGTGGGTTGTTTGTATTTACTACAAACTCTAAAACCAGAAGAATAGTAAGAGTCAACACTGGAAAAAATCCCCAGTCTTTTCCTTTTACTGAGGATTTCTCTACACATTCCTAGATCAGGGTAATATGATTCAATGACAAACTGAAAATAAATTCAGAGATTCCCTCTTACTAATTTTTTTTTTACTACAATGATCAGTATATTGATAATTTGCTTGCAAAATTATTAGAAGAAATTATAAAATGAGTACGACATAGGTTTGCAGCGATGGAGGATTATGCATACCAAAGCACTACCCATGAAATCGCGAGTTATGCATACGGAGCTTTCCAATACAATGAACAGGCAAATATATTTCCAACTTCTGATGGCTTTTCTGCAAGGAGTGTAAACAGCTTTTGTGAGTGGACTTTATGGGTTTTGTGCCTGTGCATTGTACTTCTCCTCTGTTTCTCTCTCCTGGTGCATGGAAGCTCTCTTCAAACAAAGCACGGGAGATCTTTGCCTGGCTGGGGAGCGTTGCTCAGAATTGCTTTCTACTTTTGCTCCTGCACGCATATTTCTGGGTGAACACAAAAGATCCTTCATTTAAATCTTATTTCTTACCTTCTCCATCTCAGAAAACTGCAGAGGAGCTGTGTTTTACCTTCCCCGGGTCACCCTCCACCAGTTTGTATGGTGGGGTCTGCCTGGCTCCTCCTCCTTGGTGTGGTGTGGTCTCCTCTGCTGGTCCGAAGTCCCTGTCCCTCGGCGTAGCTCACTCTGGTGTCTCAGTTTCTTTCTGGAGTTGGCTCCTCCTGATATCAGCAACAGCCTCCAGGAAAAAATCTATTAACATCCACATGAGGCTCTTCTTCACGCGGTTATTTCCATGACTACCTCTTCTCTAGCACAATCTTATGACCTGCAGAAGCTTTCGGTGTTGGTTTTTTTATTGCCTTCTTGTATGTGTATCTCGACTCAATATGTTTGCTGTAAGGTTTGAAGACTATCACATTTGTCTGTGAAGCTGGAGCTTCCCATGTTTATCCATCTGTGAATAAGAGAGAAATGCCTCAGAGGGCTGCTCTGTTGCAGGTCCCTCTCACGTTGGCTTCTTCTGCAAAGCACCTCAGTATCACGCGGGGCTTCAGTTCTCCCATATTCTACATCTGCCAACACATATTCCTTTTGCCCCCTTTGAAATAACTGATGCATAATACCTTCCCCTAAACTTATAATTTACTTAATTTGAAAAGATATATATACACACACACACACACACACATTTTTCCATTACAATCAAAGCATCTGCAGGATTAACTTCTTGGAAGTCTTTTGGGACAAGCCTCGGTGCTGAGGCCTTGCAACTCGGTACAGAGCTCACGGCCTGTGAGAAGCCATGGCAATCTTGTATTACAGGCCACAGAGCGACAAACTTCAGAGAAAGTCTACAGTGGTCCTTTGGCACTGCTTTTAGTGTCGAATTAGTTAGTGCTGTTTGCAAAGTGCTAGTTATCTTCCAGCAGAGTCGTTCACCACACAGCATCTGCCCACGCGTGGCCAGCAATTACCTTTCCCCATCACGTGAGGTTCACCACAAGTTTGTCCTCTGCAGTTTCTTCTGGGCACAGGTACTCCCTGTATCCCTTCACTTTGGTGATTTCTCACCTGATTTCATGCCTGTTCTGTCCTAAACAAATATTTATTGTGCTGTCTCTCTCCTGCGATTCATCATAACTCTGTGCTTGTAGTCTTCCATTTTATAAAGTCACTTGGGAGAAAGCTGGTATGGAAGGAGACACTCCAACCAGAAATGAACTCATGTTGGATTGAATTGATTATCCTTTAGTTATGGACAAGGACACACTAGGGAGCAGAAAAAGAGATCTGAAGCATGAAAAGTACTTAATGAGACACGCTTTCCTTGGCCACCTCATTTCCCAGCATTGTACATGGCAATTATTGCTCTGATTTCATCCTGGAGAGGGAGATGGTGTCCCTCCCCCTCCAAAGCCAAAGCCCACTGTCAGAGAAGGGAAAGCTGGGGTGTCATTTGTGTTTTCCCTCTGCTAATGTTCCACAAAGAAGAGAAATTTGGGCAAGAGCCACTGACATCTTCCTGACCGCCTGACTAGGGGTGGTGGTTGGCTGTGTGTGTTCCTCTGCCTTTTAAATTTGCCACAGTAAAATAAATCTTCCCGGAGGTTCCACAACAGCAGCCACATGAACAGTTCTGAGTTCATTCACCGCCAGCTTCAGTCGTGACTGAAGGGACGGGGTGAGCCTTGTGCTGAGGTAGTCTGAGGAGGACACTAGTCACCTCGCAGGGTGTCCCCAAGCACGTCACCAGCTCCATAACACAAAGTGCTCACACTGTGGTTTCTTGCAGAATTAATTCTAATTAAGGAAAACAGAAGTTTATAAGCATATTATTACTAAGTATGTGATACCCCTTTTAGGCTATTTTAGGTCGAATAGGCTGTTTCTTCCAGAACCACGTATGTACGGCTCATGTTTAATTTCACAGCCTAACACTCCAAGACCACAAATGTCACCGAAGAAGTAATTAATGAATAAGTGCAAATATACATGTAACATGCACCCAAAATTTGTCTGTCCCTGAAGATTCCTGCCCAACATATTTATAATTTGGCAGTAGGTGCTATCACCTAATACTGAATAGTATTCACACCTTAATCCTGAACTGCTGTCCTCCTTCTCCTGACCTGGAGTTCAGGATGGCTGGAGTAGGGAAGCAGTACGAGCGTATGAAACATCCCCCACGAGTGGCACAGACAACATTCCGACCCCACTTGCTGGCAGCACAAGCACTATTTACCAGAACTGTGCAAGTGCAGGCGGAGGAGACAAAAAGCCCCTTTTCCTCCTCGGCTTTGAAGGCAGAAGCATCAGGGCTGGCAGAGCTCTTCTCTCCGATGAGGCGGTTAGAGCAAAACAAAAAGCATCACCCGGATGTAACACTGAGCACTGCGAAGAGCTGTCGGCTTAACTGGCAAAGCCCATCGTGCACAAGTGTAAGGAGTAAACTTCCTTCTGACATGTGGGAACCCCGCAGAATATTTGAACCAGAAAAATGTGAATGGAACTGCAGTTTATGGAGAACAGAGAAAAGCATCTCTGCCTCGGACTCCTGGAGACAATGCTTCATCAGCAAGGTGAATATACCAAATCTCTTTGGGAATGCAGTCAGGTCCCTCTCTTAAGAACCCACCATTCATCTTAAAAACTGGGCAAGCTTTATTTTTGATGAAAATCTTGGCACCAAAAATAATGCTGTTTCTACAAATGTGAGGAAATGTGCCAGAGACCCAACCTCAAGCCCTGAGCTGTGCTAAGGACTTTGATTTTTCACCCAGGAGGAGTTCCACCGTGGCAAGAGGCAGCGCAAACATCTGAGACGGAAAAGGCCAGCCGTGGGTCCAGCAGGTCCTGCGGCACATCCCGTTTGTGCCTGCCCAGTGTCCCGCGCTGGTGGGACACAGAGCGAGCGCACGGGGCTGTGCTGTGGCGGGGACCGGCCGCAGTGGGACCTGTGTCCTGGCCCCCCACCCTGGCGGTGTCCTGCAGAGGGTGACTGCCCTGCAGCCAGGAGCTCGGCAAAACAGTCCCGCAGGAGGAAGAGCGCTGGTGAAGTGTCGCTCTCATCCCACTGCTCTCTGCAGCCAAATCTCTTAACTGACAGCGGAATTGTAATTTCAGGAAAGTCTGTACACTGATTCACTTTATCACCATGTCAGCCGATGCTCTTGACACCTTGGCAAAACACCTTTAAGATGATGTCCTGTGAACATGAGGGCAGCCGTGTAGATGCCTCCTGGCTGCCCCTTCCCACCACTGCCGGGTGGCACAGCCCTGCTCTGCCTTCTGGTCCTTGCACTCACGGCAGTCGGGTCCCACAGGGCAGCTGCGTACGATAAACGCATGGAAAAAACCTAAAACGCGTGCTCCTGGCTCAGTGGTTGTTCAGACAGACACGGCCATGCGTGAAGGTTGCACAGTCCTCTCACACTCACCCTGCAGAATCGGGGTTCACAGTTACCAAATGGACTCATAATCATAGAATCATAGAATGGTTTAGGTTGGAAAGGACCTTGAAGACCATCGAGTTCCAACTCCCCTGCCATAGGCAGGGACACCTCCCACCACACCAGGCTGCCCAAGGCCACCTCCAGCCTGGCCTTCAACACCTCCAGGGATGGGGCCTCCACAACCTCTCTGGGCAACCTGGGACAGTGCCTCACCACCCTCACAGGGAAAAACTTCTTCCTCATGTTCAATCTAAACCTGCCCTCTTCCAGTTTGAAGCCATTCCCCCTCGTCCTATCACTCCATGCCCCAGTCAAAAGTCCCTCCCCAGCTCTCCTGTAGCCCCTTTAGGGACTGGAAGGCCGCAATGAGATCTCCGCGGAGCCTTCTCTTCTCCAGGCTGCACAGCCCCAACTCTTTCAGCCTCTCCTCATAGGAAGGGAAAGATCTCCTTCATAATGACGGGAAAGATCTCTAGGCTCTGCAGGCAGCACGGCGAGCTGGGCGCGCCGCTGAGGCTCTCCATTACAGTGGCACCCCTGTGGATAAATAGACTGCCCTGGGGAGGTAAATTCACAGGACAGCCAGGGACTTCCGTGGAAGCAAATGATTAATGCTGGATGTGGCCGTGGAGTTTAAAGTCTGCCTCAGCAAAGCCGAGTCTCGGGGCGTTCAGCAGCAGGAGGTCGCCTTCATCGCTCCGGGCTGCTGCCTCCGGATCAGACGCCGTGCTCGCATCTCTGCAGAGCACGCTGCGGGGAGGCTCCCCGCCAGTGGAAAACCTGCACCGCTCATTTGCCATCTCATCTTCTTAAATTAACAAAAAATATATTATTGTTTCTGTTTTAATGTGAGAAGCCGCTCAGAAAATTTTTGTGGCAAAAGAAATATCGCATCAGCATTCCCAGAAACTACCTCAGGTCCTTCACAAGCAGCTTGTGTCCTCTGAGGGTGGCTGCTACAGGGGTGGAGATGTTCAGCAGCACTTGTGAGAACACACCCTGGCACCACGAGGGATGGTGCCACTGGCGTGTCACCTGCCGTGCAGCCTCCCAGGTAGCGTGTGACATGGCTACTGAGGGTAAAAGCCCACACAGATGACATCATTCAGACCCCACCTGGAGTACTGTGTCCAGCTCTGGAGTCCCCAAAAGAAGAAGGACATGGACCTGCTGGAGCGGGTCCAGAGGAGGGCCACAAGGATGATCCGAGGGCTGGAGCACCTCTCCTATGAGGAGAGGCTGAAGGAGTTGGGGCTGTTCAGCCTGGAGAAGAGAAGGCTCCAGGGAGATCTCATTGGGGCCTTCCAGTCCCTAAAGGGGCTACAGGAGAGCTGGGGAAGGACTTTTGACTGGGGCATGGAGTGATAGGACGAGGGGGAATGGCTTCAAACTGGAAGAGGGCAGGTTTAGATTGAACATTAGGAAGAAGTTTTTCACTGTGAGGGTGGTAAGGCACTGTCCCAGGTTGCCCCGAGAGGTTGTTGAGGCCCCATCCCTGGAGGTGTTGAAGGCCAGGCTGGAGGTGGCCTTGGGCAACCTGGTCTGGTGGGAGGTGTCCCTGCCTATGGCAGGGGGGTTGGAACTCGATGATCTTCAAGGTCCTTTCCAACCTAAACCATTCTATCATTCTATGATTTGCAAAAATTCAAGAGGAGGTGACACGGAGTTCAGGAGTGGACTCTGTCTGCCCATGGGAGCAGTGAGGTAACAGAGCCAATGGCCTCCTATGGCAGCTGCTGCCATGTCTGCTGGGCCATGTCCTGGGCACAGCAGGGGCTTTCCCCAAGGGGGTTTGCTGGGTAACAGAGGACTGTCCCCACTCTGTGCCACCTCCCTGCCTCAGCGCCCGACGGCGCCTGTCCCTGTCTGCGGCAGGGACCGGCCGAGCTGCGGGTGAGGGGTCTCTGGGGTCTCCTCCCCAGCCAGGTGACCTGCACCTGAGCCACCCTGGGGCTCCCTCCTGCTCCTGCCCTGGGGCCCGGCGTGTCCCCCGTGGGTGCTCACAGCTCAGGGAGATGCCGTCTCAGCCATCCCACCCATCCAAGGGGAACAGCAGCCGCCTCCACCCGCGCTCCCGCTCACCGCTCACCTCCCAGCGCCGCCGGCGGGTGCGGGGTGCCTGCAGCGTGCTGCGGCTCCTTACGGCTTTCCCGTGCTGTGGGTGACGCCTCAGCCACAGCCCTTTGGGGGAAATATGTCACATCGCCTTTTATTTAATGGTTCCCACACTATTCTAAGGCTTTCTCTCTCCTTTTGCCTTTACGGTTGGACTCGATGATCTTAAAGGTCTTTTCCAACCTAAACGACTCTAAGATGGGGAAGGGTTTTTTATAACTTTAGCTAGGGGTCTCTGAGGTTGGATGCTTGGAATATTTGGCTATGGAAACGGGCTGACAAAATGCATTTAAGTGTGTAACTGCGCTGTGTCCCCAGCATAAGTTTGAATGTCAGCTGCTGTGGCAGAGCACTGCATCTCTCCCTTTATAACATGGAGGAAAAATGTCTGCAATCCCAGAGGCTCAAAATCCCATCTTCTTTTGCAAGGACTCCGAGTAGCTCAGTGTAATTCTTCTCCTGTTTCTCCAGAGATGGGCAATTGCATGGTCCATTACTAAGATGCTTAAGCAAGTGTTTACAGTGAAAAAGAGCACTACATAAAACTAAAAGGTTAAAAAATAGCTGCAGGGTTTTAATCTCCTTGTAAAGGTGATGTTCAGTATATGTTTTACCTCTGACATACTTTCTTTAAAGATAAGACTGTACAGATAAGGTTATAAAGCTTGAAAATGCATTTCTAAGAAACTGATTTAAAAAGTAATAGTAAAATATATAAGCAAGCAAACGAACCTGAATGGCTTATTACATGCCATAACTATTAAGAACAGAAGAAAATACGGAATGATCTATCAAGAGTATGAAAAACATTTTCAGATGGAAATAACAATAGCAAATTTGCACATTTACATTTTATTTGCAGAATTTGGTACATAAGAATAATAGGCTATTGGTGAATTATTGCAACCCTTATATTTAATATGAATCCTAATAATCAATAAAAGGTGAGGAAGGAAGCCACTGCTACTATACAAAAAGTCAGAACACCCAGTCCGGGGCAGGAACATGACATCTGCAACTAACGACAGCTCTTCTGCTAACGCAGCCTCCGACAAATGTCTCAGTCTTTCTACGAGTTAAGTGTCACACAAATTAAGCGCAACCATTGAGCTAGCAACAGGGGCAGAGATCACCAGGGAGAAGCAGCCTTTAACGCAGATGCCATGTTTGTCCCTGGGGTGGCTGCTTTACCTCCCCCTCACCCGTGGGCCATTGCCAGCGCCGGCCAGGAGACACGCTGCAGCTCCACCGCCTGAACTGCAGCTGCGGAGTATATCTGTGATCTGCTCTTGACTTCTCCTTTGGCAATGTGGGTGTCTTTCCCAGAGCCTGGAGAAGAGAAGGCTCCGGGGTGATCTTATTGCGGCCTTTCAGTACCTAAAGGGGGCCTACAGGAGAGCTGGGGAAGGACTTTTTACTGGGGCATGGAGTGATAGGACGAGGGGGAATGGCTTCAAACTGGAAGAGGGCAGGTTTAGATTGAACATTAGGAAGAAGTTTTTCACTGTGAGGGTGGTGAGGCACTGTCCCAGGTTGCCCAGAGAGGTTGTTGAGGCCCCATCCCTGGAGGTGTTCAAGGCCAGGCTGGAGGTGGCCTTGGGCAGCCTGGTGTGGTGGGAGGTGTCCCTGCCTATGGCAGGGGGGTTGGAACTCGATGATCTTCAAGGTCCTTTCCAACCTAAACCATTCTATGATTCTATGATTATGAACTCTAACCTGGCCAATTACCTTACACCTTTGTAAATTGTCCTGTAAGATTGAAGACATAATTTTTGCTTCTCTGCCTAAGCAGGGTTGATGTTGGTCCAACAGCTTCAGCCGGCGCACTGCTGCGGGGGAGCCCGGGGGTCTGCAGGGGGCTCAGCCTGCGGGGCAGAGGGAAGAGCTCCAGTGCCCTGTGCACGGCACCGCAGGGTGGGCGCAGGGGCCTCCCTCCCAAACGGCTGTGCTGCGGGCGACTGGTCGCTGCTGAGAATGGTGGAAAACATTCCTGATGAGTGGTGCGGGTAACGTCTGGAGAAGGAGCTTGTCTGGAGAAGGAGCTCAGTTGCCTCTGGTCTGACCATACCCAAAGTCAAGGAAGATGAGCAGGGTGATTTCACACTTTGATTTGCTGTAATAGCCTCCAAATATTGCCTGAGACCAGAAGTAGAAGAAAAAGTCAAAGTAGTTAAGAGGCAACCTGAGGCAACGAT
This sequence comes from Anarhynchus alexandrinus, assembly GCA_008711295.1. NCBI lineage: Eukaryota > Metazoa > Chordata > Aves > Charadriiformes > Charadriidae > Anarhynchus > Anarhynchus alexandrinus. The sequence continues at coordinate 67,566 of VUYV01000417.1, read as the reverse complement.
GTTCCTCTTTGCCAGCCAGCAGATCTGCTCTTCATTAGCCACCTGCGGGAAGCAGCCCCCGGCGGCAGTGCCCTCGGCACAGCCCCGTCCCCAGGCAGGGCATCCTCCTCCCCATCCCACCCTGCGGGGCACGACGCCTCCGCTCTGCCGCCCGACGGCCTCCCATCCTGCTGGGGAACAGAGACGCGAGGTCGTTTCAGGAGTATAAACTCAATGGTGTTAGAGTCATAAAACAAGATTAAGTCAGAGGATGCAGGGAGCTGAGTCCCTTGGTCTCGGCTGTATGTCTAAGGATCTGTGTAAAAACAGCACGTGGGTGGGGGAGGATTCCAGTATAAAAAGAAGAAAAAACCAGAATGTCCTAATAGGAATAGTGAGAAGCTCCATTAAGGATAGTTTATAGGCTCAGACAGCCAGTGTGGCTTTTTTGCAGCCCAGCAACTCTGTGTTAGGGCTACTAGGGCACTTAAAGCCAAGCTAGCTCACTGTGCTTGACTTTATTCCATCATAAGAAAATGCCAGGAATATTAGATTAGATTATTAAAAAAGATTAACAACCAACCCCCCTTTCAAATGTGAGAAAAGAGAGGCATGATGGTTTCCCCTTATTTGTGCAGTGATTAGAGGAAGAAGCAACACACTCACATATCAAATGAGGACGTTGAAGCATCTGCCCCAATCTCTTTTGCTGTAAATTGTTGAGATGTGTGTTCCTGGCTTCTCTGTTGAAAATACAGCTCACTGTTGCCACAGAGCACAGAAGAAGCTCCAGCGTTGCTGAGTGAAGGTTGGTAGAGCAATCTCAGACCAATAATTTAGGAAGTGGTATTCCCAGACTAGATGTCAGTCATGTTGAAGAGGACTTTATGATGCCTCTGACAACCTTTAAAGCTTTGTCTACCCACCCTACAGAAAAGCAAAGTAACTGGGCAATTTTTATTTTACTTTTGCTGTCATTATTTTATTTGCGCTGCCAGTATTGAGGGGCTGGATTTACGAGAACAGCTTATGAAGCTTTGGACTCCTCAGCAGCAGCCTCTGAGACTGCGCTGCTGCTCCGAGCGCGCGGCAGAGTGAGACCTGTGGAGATCTGACACAACTTTCTCCCACCCCAACAGTAAGTCCTTAGGCCGATAGCTTTTTTAGGTCACTAGTTCAGATACCAAAAGTGCTTGGTATCTCCTGAGACACAATTCTTTTCTAGATATACAGCCTATACCATCAATTAAATGCTTTCCTTATTTAGATCTTGTGCTGAAGTGTCCTCATCCGTGAAATGTCTTTTCCTCAAGATAGATTTGCACCAGATTAAAGAAGCCAATGCTCTCAGTGGGCAGCAAATTAACTTGTAAGGCTTCTCTAGTCGGGGACCCTGGAAGCACGCCATCTCCAGAAGGCAGTCTTGTTGGTACAGACAACAACTTAGGCTAATGTCTGTGAGAACCGTTGCGCTCCACAGGAGATTGCCCCAGGCAGGGAAGGAGGCAGCTCCAGCACCGCCTGCAACCCATGCAGGGAGCCCAGGCGCTGGGTGGGAGAGAAGGACAGGACACAAGCAGAGCGAGGGCCGCCGAGCGCCTGGCAGTGCCTGCCTCCTGCCATGCAGCGCCGGCACAGGGTGTGGGAGGTGGTGGTGGGCGAAGAAAGGTGGTGGAGCACGGGGTGTAGGAGGTGGTGGTGGTGGGCGAAGGGTGGTGGTGGAGCACGGGTGAGCCATGGCAGCCGAGGTTCACGGTGCAGGAGCGAAAGGCCGGGCAGTGCAGGCAGGAGCGCGGGCAGCACAGGCAGGAGCGTGGGCAGCACGGCACCCCATCAGTCGCAGCACCCGGCTGCTGTGGGGTCCCTGATGTCACCCTTCCCGGGCCTGGGCAGGTGTCCTCTCGCCCAGTGACACTGCAGATGCCGAAAGACAGCGACAGTGCCTGGCAGTGTCCTCGTTTGCATCCGAGGATGCTTTGCCTACCAGTCCTCCTGCTGATAAAGAGCAGAAGAAATGAAAATCAGCGTGGTTTTGGTCGGCAGTGCTTCCTACCGCTTCTGGGCTTTCGCAGTCCAGGCACAAGAGCGGCGAGGGCCGGACGCTGGCATTGCTCCATCCCTCCCGAAGGGGCGGTGGGCAGTGGGTCAGACAGGCAGCCTTCCGCAGCCTTCAGAGAGGGAAACGATGGTGCTTTTGTCCCCTTGTCCTTGTGCCTGAGCTAGTTATAGGGGATTGCTTTTAGAGAAAGTGCCTGTCAGCAACTCCGATATCACTTGCTGTACGTTTGGATGCCCCGTGTGGTCTTAATTGGTTTCACAGGTACCTTACACAAAATTACCTGTCTTACTGACGCTGGAAGTAAAAATGTGCAAAACTTTTGCAGCTCGAAAGAGAATGATGGATTGCAAGCTTCCTTTTGCCATGCAATTACCTGAAGGATCTGTGTTTTTCCTAGTAATTTAGAACAATTATCCTTGTCTGTAACCTACTTTTTCCATGCTTTATCGCTCCAGTCCTGGGGTGGGAAAGGCAGCAAGCTATCATTCTAAAATGAAATAATTTCTCAGTGAAATCTTGAAGTGTGTGACTGATTTGTGTGTTTATGTCGGACAGACGCTACCGGAGTCCATTTACAGCATTGCCGTCGCGGCTGTCACAGCCCTTTCTGCCGTCAGTTGGCATGGGGAGAGGTACCGCTGCCTGGAAAGCCACCTTCCTATTTCAGCAGAGTGGTTGAGGAGGGTTGGTGGAATCATAGAATGATAGAATGGTTTAGGTTGGAAAGGACCTTGAAGACCATCGAGTTCCAACCCCCCTGCCATAGGCAGGGACACCTCCCACCACACCAGGCTGCCCAAGGCCACCTCTAGCCTGGCCTTGAACACCTCCAGGGATGGGGCCTCAACAACCTCTCTGGGCAACCTGGGCCAGTGCCTCACCACCCTCACAGTGAAAAACTTCTTCCTCATGTTCAATCTAAACCTGCCCTCTTCCAGTTTGAAGCCATTCCCCCTCGTCCTATCACTCCATGCCCCAGTCAAAAGTCCTTCCCCAGCTCTCCTGTAGCCCCTTTAGGGACTGGAAGGCCGCAATAAGATCTCCCCGGAGCCTTCTCTTCTCCAGGCTGAACAGCCCCAACTCTTTCAGCCTCTCCTCATAGGAGAGGTGCTCCAGCCCTCGGATCATCCTCGTGGCTCTCCTCTGGACACGCTCCAGCAGGTCCATGTCCTTCTTGTGTTGGGGACTCCAGAGCTGACCTTTGGCAAGCAGACCTTCGTGCCGGGCCAGCCCGTGGGACAGAGATCCCCATCCTCAGCACACGGCTCTGGCCGTGGCTCTCCGCGGCTCTGCCTGGTGCCGCAGCACAGCCCGGGTGAGGAGCCGCTGAGGCTGCCGAGCACCTCCCTCCTGCCACTAGAGACCGTCATCTTGGTCAGGAAAGTGCAGCATCACTTGGTGCGCGAGGCTAAGAAATGGTCTTTGGGGAGGGGGAAGCGGGGGAAGAAAAAGGGAAGAAAAGCAGGGCTGCAGTTCTGAGCCCTGAGAGAGCCGTACGCTGCACGGGGAAATAAAAGCCAGGCTGCGGCATTCCCAGACTGGTAATGGCGTTCCTGCAGAGAGGGTTGTCTCCAGCAGCGCTTAAAGGAACCGTGGGGAGAGACCCTCAGACGAGGAGATTGATTTTGTAATTCTCAATCAGCGCTACAGGCTGTTAGCACAATTGGACTTGTTTCTTTCAAAAGCATTAGCAAGACAATTATTGAATTTAACGCAACCATATACAAATGTTTGGGTGACGCTCCAATCGGAAAAGATCAAGAATTTTTATTTATTTGTTTGTTTGTTTGTTTATTTATTATTACACCACCTATCTCTCCCTTTTAGGCAGGGGAACCAGATGGCAGCACTAAAAGAAAGTCAACAGCAGCACTTTGGGGAAATAAAGTGCGTTCATTTAAAAATAAATAAATAATCCATGCAGTCCATTAACCAGAGCTTGAGGCAAACAGCCTTAATGATTTTCTTAGTTAAAAGGAAGAAGACCATTCTGAGAGTCCTGGCGGATTCTGGGGCAGACGACCCACCTGCTCAGTGCCGACCGTTGTCAGCCCATTTCCCTGTCTCCGAGTGCCCCAAAACCACCACCAGGAGCGACCTGCCCTCCCGAGCACACTGGGCTCCGCGGACGCACCGCCTGGTTCCGCGCTAACAGCACCAGGGAGACAGAGGCGGACGGCAGCAGCAATAAATAAAGAAAGAGAGAAGTGCATACATACATAACTAAATCGATAACCTGCACTGAGTCTATGCAAAACCACAAAGTACATGTATGAAGATCAAAATCCTGGATGTTTGGCCAAGCTGAAAGCTCCGCTCAGGAAAGATGTGATCCTTCTCCTCTCTTGGTTTGCAAAGCATTTTGGTCGGGGGACACCATGTTGCTGCAATTACTCCCGACTACCAGGGGCAAATTGTAGCTGGGCTCATGAAGAAAACCCTGCAGGACATCGCTGTGTTTTTTTTTCTGAAGCCCATTTGTACACGAGCAATGGATGGAAAAGTTTCCCCTGAAAAGCACCCCGTGCTTGAGGCACAGCTCTTGGTGTGTTACCTACTGATGTGCTCCTCCCCGACCGCCTGCCAAGGGAGCAGCATCGCACCCGGATTTCCACCTGGGTGTGCACCGCGCGGCCTGAATCCCGGTGCATGGCTCCAGGGGAGACATGGGGAGACCTGGGCAATGGGGCCACTGCCAGAAGCTTTCACCGTCATTCACAGCCAGAGGCTCCGTGCCAGAGGGCCAGGCGATGCTTGGCCGAATACGGGCATGTTCCTGGAGGACTGGGGACAGCCATGCGAAAGACAGCACGAGGGGCTGAGCAGGGAAGCAGGATGGAGGTGGGGAGGTTGCACAGAGTTAAACTTGTTAAACTTGAAACACCTATCACATTATGCATGATAATACAGTTTTGAAAAAGCCAGGTGTCTTGATTTGAAAGCTCAAGGGAAAGAAGTTTTCTCCATGTGTGGGGTTTTGCAGAAATCTTAATATTTCTCTTGATGCAGTTCACCCCCCCCTTTTCTTTNTAAACTTGTTAAACTTGAAACACCTATCACATTATGCATGATAATACAGTTTTGAAAAAGCCAGGTGTCTTGATTTGAAAGCTCAAGTGAAAGAAATTTTCTCCGCATGTGGGGTTTTGCAGAAATCTTAATATTTTTCTTGATGCAGTTCACCCCCCCCCCCCCCCCCTTTTTTTTTTAGCAATAATTTCATTCCCATTTGAAATTAAAACTGCAGAGTTTGAAGCCCCTGGTGACCAAAAAGGCCATTGCCTTCTCCCAGGCAGTCACTACTGGAGCCATGTTCATTGTCAGCGTGCTGCTAATTGTCTGCGTCACGCGATGATGAGTTCACTGATGAGCCTTTTCCTCCCGGGGGGCTCTGAGGCAGCTCCCACTGGGAGGGGAGAGCGTGTGCCTGCGGTGAGGGTCAGGGGGGAAAGCAGAGCAGAAGCAGCGGGGCTGTGGCAGGACACAGGTTTTCCTGCAGCCATGTCCCCGTGTGGAGGGGCCGGAGGAGAAGCCACACTCCCCGCACCCGGCTCTCGCCCCGGCCCTGCGCCCGGGTGCCCAGCGCGAGCCCCCGCGGGCTCTGGGGTCGGACCGCCGTTGTGTCCCCCGTGGGCTGCGCTGCTGAGGACATGCGGGACAGGTCCTGCGGCACTGAGCCCCAGCCAGGAAACCTGCCGGGAGGATGCTGGGCTGGACTGGGCTGGACTGGGCTGAACTGGGGTGTCTGCGTGCCCAGCGCAGTGAGTCGGAGGGTGCGGATGTGCCCCCCGCAGCCTGCCGCCAGCCCGGCGGGGAGCACCGGGGGGCGGCTCCGGTGTAGACCATCCGCTCTGAAGTTCAATGGTGTTACATGTAGAGACAGGGTAACCCCTCATTTACTACCGCAGACTGTAAAAAACACCAAGATGTAAGAATTTAAAACAGCAGCAAGCATTGCTTATGCTGTGATTGAAGGGACCAATTCTTTACTTAAATAATTAGCTCATTTGGCTTTTCACCTGGGCTGTGGGGAGGCGAACAGGCACACACACTTTGATATACTGGGCCAGCACGGACTGCGAAGGATAATGTATGGTGTTTGCAATTATCACATCTTCTGCAGGGGAACCCTCCCAATAAATGCCATGGCATATGCCGCAGTACAGATTTACTACCCTCACCTTTTGAAATATGCCTCNCAGGTTGCCCAGAGAGGTTGTTGAGGCCCCATCCCTGGAGGTGTTCAAGGCCAGGCTGGACGTGGCCTTGGGCAGCCTGGTGTGGTGGGAGGTGTCCCTGCCTATGGCAGGGGGGTTGGAACTCGATGATCTTCAAGGTCCTTTCCAACCTAAACCATTCTATGATTCTATGATAAATAATTAGCTCATTTGGCTTTTCACCTGGGCTGTGGGGAGGCGAACAGGCACACACACTTTGATATACTGGGCCAGCACGGACTGCGAAGGATAATGTATGGTGTTTGCAATTATCACATCTTCTGCAGGGGAACCCTCCCAATAAATGCCATGGCATATGCCGCAGTACAGATTTACTACCCTCACCTTTTGAAATATGCCTCCGCTAATTTCTGTTTGCATATGAGAACGCCTGACACCGACCTCAGACAGGCCTGGTGGTTTGATTAAATAGGAGCTTATCTTCCGATCAGTTTAAAATATACATTTTTATATCTCATGTTTATTATTTTTAAAGCCTGCAGTGGCAGGATAGGCACAAATCTGCTTCAGAATTACTTTTTTCCCCCCCCAAAATTACAAGCCACTCACTACCTCTCATGCTTATGTGAGACATACGATATTATAGATGAGATATGTGCATATATGAGAGATGTATGATGTTGGGGGAATAAAATATTTTCTTTTTGAGTTTTACTTACCTACGTTTGTACTTACCTAACTGTGGATATTTTTGATTGTGACAATTTTGGAGAAAAAAACCATTTTACTCGTTTTTAACTGGAGACAGATAGTTTTCTGCAAGTGGGGGACCTCCGCTCTGTGATGAGCCCCCTCTTCTTTCCTCTGGGTCCCCTTGCAAACCTCTTGCGATGGCTTGGCAGCAAAGCAAGGCTTGGGAAGGAAAAGTTGTACTTATCTTCGAAGACAGCAGAGGTGAGAAGCTGAGCCCATGCCTCTCCGGGTACCCCGCATCGCCTTCGACTGCCCGTCACCGCCATTGACATTGTCGTGCTGACTTTGATGGGCTGCGTCCCCGTGTGCTCAGGGAAGTGCCTGGTCTGTTTTGGGGTGTCAGCACAACTTACGAAGAGCCACTGACCCCTGCCCCTAGCTCTGTCCGCCTGTCCTGCCCTCAGCACATGGGCAGTGTGGACAGAATGGGGCCAGTGCCGGGTGCGATGGTGTGTTGCAGGTGTCCGGCACTGCTGGAGGAGGTCACCCCCGAGCACACCGGGAAATCCTCACTTGCCAACTCTTACTCTATTTACTTATACTGGGACTTGCTTTCTGCTTGGGGAGGTGACCTGAGGCTTTAGTGCCCTGTGCCCTGAACATCAGTGCTTTGAAGGTGAAGTCCTTGGACCTGGCGTGATGGTCTGCGGGAAGCCAGGCAAGTGATGATATTAAGAAGAAGGGATCCTGAAGCCTTTGGGACTACCTGGTACGGAGTACCCGAGGTGCTGACTGGGACCTCAAATGCAAACCCCTGTAATCAGTAGCAGTAATGAAAATTGCTCTTTTATGTTCCATACTTGTTTCAGTTTTAATATTTGTTATCTGCCTCTGTATCTGGAAAGCTTCAACATTGCTGAAGCTCCCAGGTCAACTCCCTCTTGCTTCTGATCTTCTCTCCTAGAAATGCTTTCATCTTTGATGTTTGTAAAAGATATGTTGTGACAGACAATTGGTTATTGAAACAGATATTGTGGAGTAAGAGTCAGAGATAGGCGGTGGTGGAAGGGGTCCTCTTACCTGTCTTTGCAGAGCAGTAGAGGGAATAACTGTCTGCTGTGGCCTCTCCTTTGGAGGAATCCGGCAAGATCTGCTCTTGCCCTTTGGAGTCCAAAAGCCTAAAGCTCCTCTGAGACCTTGCCAGTCCTGCCACCAGGTTCCTGTTGCACCTCTACCACTTCAAGTTCCTCAGAAACGTCTTAATCCTGGTGTACATGGATGTTCTTTATGTTCTACCCAATGACTTTTAATGACTCATTAAAGGTACTTTTATAATAACTATTACCTGGTTTAAATATTTTACTATCTCACATCTTCCTCTGAACATTTGTATGGATTTTGCTATTGCTTCTGCTGAAAGGTCTTCTTATTTCCCATGGATAATGTACCTTCTAATTCTCCTTTATATTTTCATTTTATGCAGCTGTGAGAATCAAGTGCTTTTACTGTTAATATGAGGATGTCATTAGACTTTTCCAAGACAGATTAATTAATAGCTGGCTAGATGGATTAAATAAATTGAGCACCATCACCTTTCCAAAGCCAAAACTCATGATGAACTTCACAGGGATTTTAACAGCAATAATTTTCGGTTGTACGTTTTTGCCCTCCCCTAAGTGTGACTCTGAGGGAACTACGGCAGAGTCTCCTCATGAGGGATTTCCAGACTGTTATTGAAGATTCAACAGGTTCCCAGGGCAAAAAAATAAAAAAAAAAAGAAGGGAAGAAATTCTGACTGCGGGTGCTTCAGCAAACCTAAAACAAGAGTCCTTTGAGCTTTGCTCTTCTCAAAAAGTGACGGGGATTTTCCCCTACGGAAAAGCACAAGCTGAACGCAGACCAGACTCGTGAAGCCCCGGGACGCTGCCCTGCGGAGGGATGCTCGCTCCCAGTGAGGTGCACGTGCGCTGGTGGTACTGGCACCAGCAAGCTCCGGGGTCAGCACTCCTTGCTGAGCGGATGGTCTCTGGCAGCTGGAAACCAGCGAGACAATAAAAGGTGAATGGGTTTCTGCATTATTTTTTTTTGAGCTGAATCGCTCCATAGGGCGCAGTGGGAGCAAGAGGGGGCACGGGACCCCGCCGCTGGGCAGCAGGAGGGAGGAGCGGGGCTGGGACAGGGCGGACAGGCTGTGCCAGTGCCACCGAGCCCTGCCCAGTGCCCTGAGGGCAGGCGGCACCCGGGGGGGCACCTTCTGTCGGGCCGTGTGTCAGTCTCCACGAAAACGAACAGTCTTCCTTTGGCGTCCTTCCACCATAGGGCTTGATTTAATGCCCGCACTGCTTAGGCTTCCGTGCCTCCGGCATGCTTCACTACATACTTAACATCAATTCAGGTGACCTGACAAAAAGACATTGAGCTGGAAAGCTTAGCCATATTTTCTGGCTATTTCAGTTGGTCTAATGAAGTATATTACTTTTCCCTTCAAACCTGCCCCTTTTCTGGCCCCAGTCCGTCACGGCGGCAGCAAGGACACTGGTGAAGATGTCTGAAACCAGAAACGTTTTCCAAAGAAGCTCCTTCCTCTCCTGGCGGTTGTGGCTCAGTCCCGGTCCATCGCCAGCAGCCGCGTCACCCGCACCCCCCTCCGGGGAAACCTCGGAGGCAGCGGAGACATCCAACACCTCTCTCACACACACGCCAATATCTGGAAGAACGGGCATTTGCTAAATGAGTACTTGATGGCAGGAGGGGGTAAAGGCAGCTTTGGTGCAGGTAGGCGGGTGACGGAGGGTGAGGAGGTCCCGGTTGGCACGGGGAAACCCGCCCGGGAGGGGTTTGACTCCCTCCCCCCGTGAAGCCCCCGGGCGCAGAAGATGGCTTGAGAACGTTTCCACAAAACGAGATGCACAAAAAACCTCTTTGAAAAGAAATTTTACAATATAAGCTGGTTTGCTTTCTCCTCCTGTAACAAAGAAAATTAAGTTTCCATGAAAACCTCACAGGGAGAAAGATGAAAATCACAGAAAACTCATTAGAAAACACATTAGAAAACAAATCTTATTCAGCCTCATCTGCATTTAACATTTTAAACTTAGTATTTTTAATATGCTTAAATGCACAGTTCATTTAGATTTAAGGTAAACACTTTGTTAAATATCAAACATTAATAGAATTTTTGTAAAAATATTGGTTAGATAAATGAGAGCCTTGCAAAGTATGTTTCTTTATAGATATAGGTGCAAGCTTTGATATGCATAATTGCTCTTTAGCAATTTTAAATGATGAAGTAATTGAAAATAATGTAGTAAGTTAAATAATTATACGTAAAATAAAATTAAAGAAATGAAGAGTTCATTTTCTCTTTTAAAACCTTCTTTTTTCCTCCAGAAATGAATGTGTTTGATTTTACCCCACACCCTGGTTGAAATAAAGTGCTTTCTCTCTCGTACGTGACACATGGCTCCTCTTACAGCTTCACAGATTTCAATGAGTGAGTTGTGACAGTAGATGTTTATTAAGCCAAGGTCGGATTTAAAGAGTGTGTGCTTCTTCCTTTGTGAGTGATCATTAAATCTTCAGTCAACTGATGCTTGCTATTTTGATAATGTAGGAATACAGAAGAAATGTCACCTTCCTCAAACCTGTTCCGCCATATTCCTACTATAAATGGAAACCAGTTCATCCCTGCCAGCTGATTCCTTCTTTTCTCAAACAAAACATACATGACTAAAGGGTAAAAAACCCCAAACAAACTGCAACCAGCGAGAGAAGAGGGGACTGCAAGGAGGGGGGGTCAGCAAACGCCTTCCGCACACTCTGCCATCATTTCACAGGCTGACTCATTCATTGACATTCCAGTTTACAACCAAGAGGGTGTCAATGCTGCGGGCATGAAATTGAAGAAATGTTCAAATAACCATCTCACAAGGAAAGTTGAGAAATAACATTGCCTAATTAAAAAAAAATAAATCTTCCAAGTATCAAGGAAAAACGCATGTGTGAAAATCAGTGTTCAGAGTTTTCTTCCTTTTTACAGTAGAAGAGAAACCTGGAGGCATTGTATTGTGGTCACCTGAACTAATGGTGATGTCCACCCTGCTCTCAGTAGGACTTTGGGCTGGAGACCCTGGAGGTCCCCTCCTTCCCGCATTATTCCATGGCTGTGTGGCTACGTGCCCGCCTGTCCCCAGCAAGACCAAGGGGACGGGAACATTTCAGCAGGCAGCACTTACTTCTTGGGCAACAGCAACTTCACTTGCAATTTCATGTTCTATTTCTTCTGGGGTGGGAAGCCAGAGAGGAAATCTTACTTGGTGGAGGTGGGTTTTTTGGGGGGGCGGGGGTGTGTCTCAGTCTTTTAAACAGACAGAGGGTATTTTGATGTCTTTTGAAAGTAAAAAGGAAACAGAGAAGGGTTGGGAGGCGTAGCTGCTTTCAGCGGTGGGCTCAGCCCTTCAGCCTGTGGGAGGAGGGGGGACCAAAAGGGCTGTGGGTTTTCTCACCCAGCTCCAGTTTGGAGTCTTGCTTCTCGGACTGGGTAGGAGAAGCTACCACGTCAACCTGGGGGTTGGATGCCTCTCTTCACCCGCACACCAGTGCCTCCAGCCCCGCTGTCCCAGCACCCCTGGGCTCCCATGGGGTGATGCTGGAAGGGCAGGAGCAGCCACTGGTGCCCACAGCTCCCCGGGGTTGTTCTGCAGGGCTCACGGGAGAGCCGTTTGCAGCACAGCAAGTGGTGGCACTGGGGCATCTGACCACTAACAGTCTCCTGCTTCGGCCATATCATACAATAAAAATTCAGCTGCTTCCTCTCATCCAGCAAGTTCTGTTTTATTTTTTCTTATGGTAACCAATCAAACGTGTGAACACGGATCAGCGTGATTCACTACACAGTCGGTGCCTGGTATTTCTTTGGGAAAAGATGTCTTTAATAATCAGTTACCAGTAGACTGTAGCCTCCTCTGTACTCAGATGAACTCCCCGAGAGTTGTTGGGGGCCTTCCCACGGACTGTCAGTGTTCTGCTTTCAGGTCTGTTCCTGTTTCATACTGACACTGGGAGAGAAACCGGGAGTCTCTTGTCCATCTTTTTTTCACAGCCTCATTTCACAATTCCCTTGCACATTTTGTTTAACCAAGAAAACTTGTTTTCCTGAAAGCCTTTAAAATCTCTTTTTGTGGGGGCTTTTTAAGATCAGCTGAATCATTGTTCTTTGTCTCTATTTCTGCCAGTTTATTTGTAAAAGTCTGCTAAGTGTGGCAACTGGTATATTATCTCTACGTGTTTTCTTTGTGTTTTGTTTCTGATCCTTCTACAGAGCTGCATGGGAGGAAATCCTCCATTTCCAGGAGCTTTGTGCCGCTTTCAGGACACACGCCACAGGGCTGCTGGTTCACGGCTGCCCTGGGATACGCTCCCTGGAGGCTTCGCCTTGCAGCTATGAACACAGAAATGAAAATACCTGACATCTAGAAGCAAACACAACCGAGCAAGCCGAAAGCGGGGTGGATGTCCTCTGCGGCGGCCGCAGACTGTGCCACCGCGATTCGCCGCTGCAGCTCTCACCTGCAGTACCACTTCTGCATGTGTTGCCTTTGAACCGTGCTGGCGATGGTATTTCCTTGCTTTGGCTTCTTTCTCCCAGTTTGCTTTGAGGAGGACAGTGTCCTTCATGGGCTGGAGGGTCCCTTCCCCCTCATCCTCTGTTGTGTCCCCCCCAGCTCTGCCCCTCCACTGCCCTTTAGCTCTCCTACAGCCAGGCCAGTGCAGTGATCTGGCCAAAGCTTGTAATTAATCACCATCCCCGAGTGATTTTCTGTGTCTCAGAATGGGCTGGGGGTTATGTCTTTGTTACTATCTTTATGTTATTTAATTCGTTATTGATGCTTCTCCTGTGTCTGGGACACACCGGCCCTGGCGTTAACGGAGACTGCACCGATTTGCACTGTGTGCGCGGCGGCTGAACATTTGGCACGGCATCGTCAGGTTTAGGTCAGAGTTCTCTGCCGCGGCTGTTGGAGTGACGTGGCAAGTCCTACCAACCCCCCGCGATTCACGGAGTGTCTCCTCGGAGCACCGGGTGGGTGTGCAGCCCCTCACAGGGCACCCTCCAGAAGAGCTATCTGCCCGCTCCAGCCTCCAAATGTCTTGGCAAATGTTTAGTTTTCCTCGCCCATAGGATCTGCCGGTACCTGAATTTCACACCTGAAATGGTGAGCGCTGCAGGAGGTGCAGGTGTTGTCGCGCGGGCGAGCAAGCTGCAGGGCTTTTGCAGCATTACCTCGTGTACATTGCCAAGTCCAGGAGTATCTCCCCCAGCCCTGCTCTTTCTGACGGCAGCCGCCGGGATAACCCCGTCTGAGGACATCGCCATCTGTTATTTACAACTGCCTGGCACTCGCGACGGAAAGCCGCTGCGTTTGCCGCTTTCCCATATGTCTCTGCCCGGTGCTCGCTGCCACGCCGCCCGCCGGCACCAACCGCCTCCTCGCGGCCGCCGCCGCGCCTGCTGCCGGTTCTGCTTGGCGGAGGGTTGCTGAGGCGTGCTGGGGTTCAGCTACGCTACGGGCTTTCCCCGCCACCTTTATGTCATTAGGCAGGACAGTTTTTCTTGTATTTCTTCGGATTTTGCCTCTATTAAGTACTGACCTTACAGGAGTTTTGCCTGGGTCTGGGTTACCCACTCAGCGCTCGTCTCGGTAAATCCTTCACTTGTGCCACGGAAGTAAAAAGTCCTCAAATTTGTATGAAAATACTTTTATTTAGAAAACAATTGCAATTTATAGCTCGAACAGCATTTCTTGATTCCTATTTAAATTTATGACTTCTTTCTAGGACCGCCTTCTGGGGACATTTCTGTCTTTTTCAATGCATCTTCATGTTCTGCATGCATAATTTACAATGAGATCCTTCTAGATGATACCCCCACGGCAGCTGGAGAATTGAAGATGCTCCCATAGATTTGAGTTTCAAATGTTTAGCTGTCATTAATTTGAAGATTATAGTCAGCGAGCTTTGTAGATTATAATGTACGATGCAATTACATTCTGCTAATGTAATGTATCTAATTTTTTGAATATATTATTTGTTTGTGTATTTCCAGTGCCTGAAGAGAAAGGGATTTATAATTCCACACGCTAACTCAGGTGGGTTGATTCACTTCTGCGGTTACAGTGGAAGCATCCTCTGTCCAAGCTTTCCTCTTTGCTGGATTTTGCTTGGCAAAGCAAAGAAGATTAGTATGGACTAACCGAGGCGGCCCCAGAAAAGTGTCTTTATTTAGGTACAAATTGACGATGAGCTAACTCTGGGAGGAAAATCTCCACCCAAAGACGTTCCTTTCACAGCTTCCCACCCGGCCTTCCCACCACAGTCTTGTTGGCCTCCATCCGCCCGGGTCGGGCAGGACTGAGCCTCAGCCCGGGAGCGCCTGGACCTCCCGCCGTTGGCGCTGCTGGCTCCAGTCCAGCCCGCCCCGGGAGGGCTCTGGGGGGCTGCAGGCACGCAGGAGGCTGGTGGCTGCGGTCAGCATCTGCACAGCTTCAGAGGGAACCGTTTTGTCCTATTTCTGGTGTCCCCGTGGCACCTGGAGTACGCCAGGAGACTGCGCTCAGACCTCTCCTCTAAACTTTAGTGGCTGTGTTGTAACTGCCCTGAATGAAAAAAGGGATTTCGTGTAGTCTGTAATAATCGTCTGTCACACAGTCCTGCAAGACAACCTTGCTGTCTGTCGGTGGCACTGCCTCCAGCTTCTCTAGAAGACACTTTTTTCCCACAGCCCCACCGTGGAACATGGTACTCAAGGTTTGTTGTGAGCTTTTCCTGCCATTTTACTATCAACTGAGAGAATCAGAAAAAAAACAATATGCCTTCCATGTTAATAGGTTTTTTATTATTTATAGATAGAGTTGTATCTCTACTTGCAGAAACAATTTAATATACTGCATCTTCTCTGTTACAGACAACAAAGACTTTCACTCACATTAACTTGCATGAAAGAAAAATAAAAAATACAAGCAGTCTATTAAACATCTTATATTTATTTAACAATTATGCTTCAAACTTTCAGATGTAGCGTCACTAAAAACTCAGAGAGTAACCAGTACTGCTAGAAAATCCCACAGAAGCCCAGCGGTTGTGGGGTCTCTGGTTTCTAATAAGGATGATGCTTCGGTTTCTCACCCGTCAGACTCCACACTTGGCGTAGGTATCACCGACTTTGGTTCTGAAACTGCTCTGCTCCCTTTCCCTGGAGGCATTCATTAAAAGCAAGATAAAGACCTCTCTGAAAAGTAGAATACTAACTTTGATGAAGCCCATGCCGTGAACTGACAGCTAAACACTTCATAGAGAGACCTAACTTGTAATTTAGAGACGCATCAGAGCTAAGAGTAAGAAATGTACGGTTTCTGAAAGCTTTTGTCCCAAATCAGTTTTCCTCTTCGCAAGACAGTGTCTTGCACTGCTGGTGGCAGGGCAGGAGAAGGAATGGCCTCAGCCGCCCTCCCGAGTGCCGCAGGGGTTCCTCCAAGCAGTCACCTTAATGGAAGTTCAACCCTTTTTTCTCCTCCTAAGAGTATTACAACTGCTGCATGTAGATACAGCTCAAAATTAGCATACTGCATTCAGGTCTAACTCTGATTTGCATAAGAAGTTCAGAGATAATTCAATAAATGCCATCACATATACTCAGAAAATCTTGTTGAGATTTAATTGGATTGAACAATAATTTTATCTGGTGTTCATTGTATTAAACGTTCCAGCAGTGTATTCATTTTTAATTGAAGGAATTAATTTTGTAATTTTTAGCATTCGGTTCTTCTGGAATCTCACTTCTCTGAATATATTACCTGCTCCATTTGCGTCTTTTGACATCACTGTAAAAACTGTGTGCCAGATAGTTCTGGTTTTTGTCTACCGTACCTATTAAGTTGTGCCTGACACCATGATGGGAATGAATACACTATTAAAAAAAGGGTTAATAGCTGCGTTTGGCTTTCTCGCCTTTGGCTGCCGGAGATTCCCCGGCGCATCCAGGGACGACGAGTGCGGCTGCACTGTGCTCCTCTGCACACCCTCGTCCTGTGGGCGACCCCACCTCCGTGTTCTTCACCGGCACGGCTTGCATCCCGCAGCGCGGTGGCCACCGGGAGGGCACGCCTCTTCCTTCGCCTCTGCTCACGGGCGCTCTACACGCACCGTGGCACCGCACACATGAAATGCCTAAACTGATGTGAAAACATTGGTGGGCTGATGGGCACAGCGCTCACCCGGAATTGCGGCTTGCCACTATGCCCGTTTGTAAGAACGGGTGAGGAGTGAGGCAGAGGAGTTGTACGGCTGCACAGCCGGGGAGGAACACGGCTGCGGGGAGGAACGCGGGAGCCGCCGGGCATGGGCTCGGCGTGGCCGGCAGCGGCACGGCCAGGATGAGCCCTGGGAGCGGGCTGCACGGAGCGGAGATGGAAGGAGAGTGCCGACCCCCTGTCCTCGGCCCCGCCAGCCTGGGGATGGCTGGGAGCGTTCTCCTGGGCTGGGATCTCTTCTGCGGGGCTGGAACACGGCCCCGTCAGCCACCGGTGCGGGTGGCGGCAGTGGGGTCCCCCAGCGCAGCTGGTGAGGAGCCCTGTGGGGCGTACCCCGACGAGCGCTGCGCCCTGGGCTGCGCGGGCGCGTGGTCCCTGCTCGGCAGAGACGCTGGAGGTGGGGATGGTGCACGTTCTTCCCAGGGTGCAAAACGGCTGTGCTTTTGGGATCTGCACAAAAGCAGATGCACGGGCACACCAGCACCAGCCGGGGGGCACAGTGGGGTTTCTCCTCTCCTCGGCCCTCCTGTGGTCCCCCCACGCCACCACCATTGAGCTCTCGTGTTGAACTGGTGCCTTCCAACAGGATCTGGTGGCGATAGGGGTCAAAACATCACTGGGAAGAGTGGAGGAGAAGAGACGAGCCTTCCTTACAGCAGCTCCGGGGGGCGGCAGGGCTTTGGGCAGACATTTCCAGCATGGAGAACTTATGGAGAGGACTAATTGCTCCTTCTTTGGCCATGGCAAAGGCTGGGCTCACCCTCGGCAGTACGGGGTCATTAACATCTTGATTTGCCCAGCAGACAGAAGAGATCAACAGCGACCCTTCGATCATCGCTTACCAAATGCAAGTTACTGATGTGATGTTTTATTGTTAGTACCATTATTATTACACTGCACGCGAGGCAGAATTTGTCAGAAAAGATAATCTTGCTTATTAATCAACTCATATCCAATCTTCTGACATCATCTCACCTAACAAGAGATTACAAATCCTTCCCCTAATTTTAGTGTGACCATGGTAGACTACACCACTTGTTAGTTACAACTAATAAAGTTTTAATATTATTAGCTAAATATTTTCTATAATAATAACATTCAAACATTATTAAAAATATTCTAATATCAAACAATATTTTAAATATATACACTGCTACTGTTAATCATCTCAAACCTAAATGTTGATCTTTCCTTCATGTGGGAGTTTTACCATTTCCAGTTCCAGCAAAAGGAACTGTCCTGCTTCTGAAGTTCTTTGCTCTGTGAACTCTGCCTTGTTATTGTTTTGCTGCTGTTCCCATCAAAACATTTACAGAGTTGAATTACAGTCCCTGATCCACAGTTGTGTGTTGAATCTAATGGTCGTATCAACACACACCCCTCTGGCACTGGTGTGCTTTCTTCAATGCAAGTGAATGCTCACCATGTAAATAATTATAATATTTGGCATTGCATAATGTTTCAGCATGAAAACTCTTGATTTGTTTTGTCTGAAGTAAGTATCTGTCAGTATTATATTTTTATATTATGATCTTTTCTTATCCCTATTTAACAGAGAAATTATTTCTGAGGATCACGGTCCTCCCCAGCGATTTTCAGGGATAAAGACAGCCGACCCATAAGACAAGAGCTGTTTGTAGAGCGCAGAGATAAATGGGAGGCAGCTGCCTAAGCAGGGGCACTACAAAATCCTCTCTGCCAACGTCTGCATTAAGCAATATCAACATTTACGCGAGAGAAGTAGATTCGGCATCAAATATTAAGCACGGCTGCCGCGGCAGCAGCTCCACCAGCACGGCGTGTCCATCCCCGCACCGTGCCGGGCTCCTTGGCGCCCGCTGCTGCCCTCTGCTCCGGGGTGCGTTTTGCCTCCCGGCTCCCTCCAACCGCCGCGGCCGTGCCGGGGCAGGAGGGGGACCCCCGATGCTGCCGGGGTGCAGCCCCCGGGGCGGCCCAGCCTGTCCCCCCGCGGCTCCGGGAGAGAAGGTTTGGGTTTGGGTCTGAGCTGGTCGTGCTGGTGAGGACAGACGCCTGGCGAAGCCCCGAACGCTGAGTACTCAAAGGAGAGGTTGAAATAAAACCAAGAGGCCTGACAAGAACAGTTTAGAAAATATAATTTTCATCTAGATTCCTTGTGCTATGGCAGAATTTCACAGTATATTGGAGGGTTTGTTTATGTGAAAGAACCTGAGATACGTACCTTCTTCCGCTGCCCCCCGCTCCCTGCTCTCCCCAGTACAGTCTGGCAAAAAGTAGAAGGGCAAAGGGGTAGTCAGGCTTTTTTTTTCCCAAATATATATGCTTTACCTTAGTTTTTTTCTTGTTCTCTTGTACTAAATCTTTTTCTTTTCTCCCTCTCCACCTGTTTTTTCCTTCCTTTTTCCCCTGGCTTTTCCTCCGTTAGTTGAGAGGCATCTCGCAGCCCGGTCGGCGGGGCTGCCGGCTGCCGCCCTGGGCTGTCTTTGCCAAAGTGTTGACCTCTGGCTCTGCAATCCGGGAGCTGCGGAGAAGGAGAATCATTAGGACGAAAAACTCTGAGGGAAGTGCAGAAGTGCACAAAGCCTTTTGCTGGTGGAGTTCCATCCTGGGCAGAGCCCCCCCCGTGCAGTGACCGGCGCTGGCAGTACCTCAGCGTACAGGTTACTTCTTCACAGAGCTGTGAAATCAAAGAAACACGTTTCGAACGCAGCTCCGTAAACGCACAGACTGCCGAAACAGCTACGGCTGTAGATGCACCAGCTCCTCTCCGCCTGCTGCTCCCTGGACGCGCGCGCGCACCACGCCACCGACCTTGAGCTGTTGATGTCTGGAGAAAGCCTCTCCTACTCCTTTCCCTCCAGCTGTGCCTTCCCTTCCCGTTATAAATTGTGCGGCAGCTTTTAGCAGGAATTTCGGCCTGTTCTGCTCTCCCTCCTGCTGTCCCCGTGGGTCTCCCTGCTCTGCCTCTGCCGGGGGCGGGCAGGACCGGGCAGGAGTGGCGCGGGCTGGGTGTCCCTCCGCCAGCCCCCCGCGCGGGGAGGCTCCCGCCTGCACTGCGCGGCGCAATTATAACTCCCCTCGTGCCCTTAGATAAACCGGCGGGTTGGCACAGGCGCGCTCCAAAGCCGTCACGGTGGCAGTGCCAAAGCGTGGCACCGTCCCCTCCGTGTCTGGCCAGGAGACTGTGCCGGCTCCGGGGTGGAAACCTCAGTGCCGTGGCGTGGGGACACCCACTGTGGGAGGCACCGGGGTGACGGGGGGCTGTGCCCTGTGCTGGGCAGCGCTCTGCCCCTTGCAGAGACCTCCCTGAACCGCAGCACCATGGGCAGCACGCCAGCCCCAGCCACACCAGCCCTTTGCAATGCTTTTTAGAATCATTGAATCGTTTAGGTTGGAAGGGACCCTTAAGATCATCAAGTCCAACCATGAACCCAGCACTGCTAAGTCCACTACTAACCCATGTCCCTCAGCACCACGTCTACACGTCTTTTAAATACCTCCAGGGATGGCGACTCAACCACTGCCCTGGGCAGCCTGTGCCAGTGCTTGACAACCCTTTCGGTGAAGACATTTTTCCTAATAATCATCCTAAACCTCTCCTGGTGCAACTTCAATCTGAGACCCTCTGCCCCATTTTAGATGGGTTGCCTTCACCAATATTTGCCCCAAATGATCCTACACTTAAAAGATAGCCTTCAGGTCTTCTGGAGCCGTGGCTGACCCCAGAGCATCTGCTGCAGACACCACTGTCCGGTGTGTCCGGGATGCCCGGCACCTGGATGCAGTGAGTGGGGAACCCAGCAGGCAAAGCCTCCCCAAGGAGCGCAGACGGTGCGGTGAACTCGGGGGTTTTAACTTACTCCCACCAAGGGAAGGGTTTTACCACACTGCCCCGCGTTGTACCGCACAAGAGAGCTTCCCTGACACGCCGTGCTCATGCTGTTCCACCTTGTGATAAGCTGTTATTAAGTAGAAGAAAAGACCTAGGTGACAGTTTTTTATTTTTATTCTTACTTCTGATATCAAATGATGAATTAAAATAGTAGTCTTATGGAAATATGGAAGATATGCATATGAAAAATGAGTACAAAATAAGTTTGTTATTATCAGTGTTATTAAAAAGAATACTTAATTAACTCGTCATAACAGCACACTTGCAGTAACATGTTCTCACTGATTATAAAGTGCTAAATCTCCATTAAGTGATACAAATGACAAATGAACACCTACGGACATATGTATGACAGCCACATCAATAAACAATGAATTAACTGTCTCAAATTTATACAAAGGAACTCTTTCTTTGAAAAACCATTTCTTCTCTGTCATTTTAAAAATCTTCTGATACCGTCACACCACTAGCCAAAACCTCGAGAGACGTTGGCAAATGGGACAGCAGTATTAACTTTAATTTTGGTACACCACCTCTGGGTCCCAGCCCGTGGCTGGAGCAGGAGCAGGGTCGGGAGCGGAGCCCACGCCAGTGCCCAGCGGCGGTGGGTGCCCTGCGGTGGGTGCCCCAGAGCTCACGGCTGGCAGAACGCGGTGCTGATGGTGGCGGGATCTCATCCACCAGTGAACCGATGAACCCCGTTCTGCTTTATCCCCCTAAACGATTTACTTTCACGTGAAGGTGGGCACCTCCCTGGAAACAATACTTGCTTTGGTGATTTATGAAGAACAAGTCCCGTAGCACATATTCAGCTTTGTTGCAGTGTTATATGGGCGCTGTGTTTGCATTATCAGCCTTACTGGCGGTTGTGCGTCATGGTCTTCATTAAGTGCTTTAATTCCATATCAGGCTTGTGGCTGTTTTCATTCATAGTAAACTTTGTAAATACTCAGATAGAAGATGTTATTATTTTAAGTATAAATGCAAAATCATAGATCCTGATTATAGGGGTAGGAACCATATGGCAAAATTAGTACTGGGGAACAGCTGCTAAAAATGAAGATATCTAGTAAAGTTCCTCTCTGCTCTGCCAGCGCTGGTGTGGGTGGAGAACAGCTCACCCAGCGGGCTCTCCAAGGTCCGCTCGCTTTGTGACAGACCTCTCAGGACAGTGACCTCCTTAACTAACCAGCTCCAAAGACTGTAGAGACCGACTGATAGAGTCATCTCTGCTCTACCAGATCCCAAAGCTAAGAAAATACTGCCAAAAGAAAATGGATGAGTTATCAAAATTCCTTTCAAAAGAAAAAGAAAAATGGTGCAAGTACCCCATAAGGCGCAAATATTCCCAAAAGAAAAGAAAAAGTANCCTTTCAAAAGAAAAAGAAAAATGGTGCAAATATTCCCAAAAGAAAAGAAAAAGTGTTTTTCTCTATGAAGACAGACTTTGCTGTGTGAAGCTAGACTTTTCTGATCACAGGAGACATCCCAGTCGCTCAGTGCGATGGTGCCTGCGGCTGTGCAGAGACGGAGCAGCACCGTGCTCTCGGACCCCAGGGCTCGCCAGGGCTGGCACGGAACGTCAAACATCAGCATTTTCCAAAATCCTTCAGACTTAAACCTTAATTATCCAAAAAGCATTGTTTCTTGCTTGGAAAATATTTACAGAATCATAGACCAATACCGAAATGTTTATTTCTAGGCGGCTCTTGTAGACAGGAGTGTTGCACTCCTCGCTGCCAGCTCTGGGCTTGGGCAGCTCTCGGGAGGGATCAGCTACAGCAGAACCCCCCTGCCAACCCCAAAGGTGAGCCGAGTCATACAACCAAGAGCAATGTTATGATGATCATGATGATGCTAGCTATCACCAGAAATCTCAGGAAAGGGTCAAGGGCATCATCAAAGATGAGATCACTGGAGGGACCTGTAATTTATTCCATGGTAGGAGTTCACATGTGAGTTGAGGAACGAATCTGTGTAGGACTGGCTGGAGCAGCTGCAGCCCATTGCTGCCACCCGCACACCTCCAGGTGGGTTTGGTGTCTCTAAACACCTTATTGTGGTGGTCCTACCTGGAGGACTGCTGTGGACGGAGGAGCTGTGGACCTGAGCAGGCACGGGGCTGGCCTGGGCTGCACCTACAGGCTTTGCTGCCTGATGGTGCGGAGGAGTGCAGGCAGCCCCGCTTGGTACCTGGGGATGGTGCCACCAGTGCGTCCTCATCTTTATCTTGAAGAGAAGCACCATGTCTTCATATAGACATCCTTTTGCTCATTGTGGCAATGATGAACAGCGTTGTTTGCTTCTGAGAAAATCCTTATGCTGTCAAACCTCGGCACGGATGGAGTCTGCATGGCGTGCCATGCCCTGGCGAGAGGTCCTGCCGATGCTGCACCGCACAGCGTGCTCGGAATCCGGAGGGATGCGAGACTTTCTATCACCCCCTTTTTCCGTCTCCTGTTATCTCCCTTCAGTCAAAGGCATTTTAATCAAATACCTTAGAGGGTCGAATGCCTTCCTTACCGGGACCTACAACAGACCTTTGCACTGCTGCGTTGCGTTCATGAAGAGTTAACCACTTGAGTACCCAAGCCTGTGTTTGCTCGGACACGGTGGCTTCTGTGTTGATGGCTCAGGAGAGTGATGCTCCTCACCCCCGAGTCCCCGGGCGGGGAAGCCAAGGAGCCGGGGTTTGCTGGCACGTTTCTGTCCAGCTCGGTGCTCGTCTTTGAGCCGGCAGACTTGAGCAGTGGGAAAGGATCTCCGGGTTTCTGGCTGACAGTAAAGCAAAGGAAGGATAACATCATATCATTTCTCATCCCCAAATATTTCTGCTTCTACATTGACTCAAAAAAGAGGAAGATAGGACCAGTAGATATAGGTTATCAGAGGGAGTTGTTCCCCACTGGCTGCCTGACCTTCAGCGAACCATCATCTCTCTGGGCCTGATCTGACGTTTCTAGATGTGCAAATAATCCATCCGTCCCAGGGCCGGCATTCACAGGTTTGATTTTCATGGGCAGTCAGCTCCTGCTGCTCTCATTTTTTGCCCTACATTTTCTCACATATGTAAGAACAGTACCACGAGAGCATTTACTGATGACTGACTCTAATTTAGTCAGTTTTCTCCTTGGGAAAGCAGCACTTTACAGATTAACAATCAAGTTAACAGCTTCTGTTGTGTATGTAAAAGTAGATTACCCTTGTGGCAAATTCCAGTCCTATAGTTCTGTGGCTTCATAATTTTATGATAATACCCATACGCTGACAGAAACACAGGGTAGAAAGTGATGTGGCCTCGTTTAGATTTTTAGGAAATTAAATTTCTTGTTCATGAGAGGAAAGAAATTATTTCTCTCTATGCTGGATCAGAATCAGAGATCCGTGTTTCCCCAGATCTGGCTGACGGAGCAAGATTTAATTTTTTCAGCCCGCTTTAGTTTTGTGGCTGTTTGCATTTCGGGAGCACCGCCGTGACTCCACCGCCACAAGCCAGCACTGGGGGAACCAGGATTTGCTGCGGTGGGCTGGGGGGTGGGTGGCGATGGGGAGGGTGCGGACGCGGGAGATCCTTGAGGTTTGCTCTGGGCAGAGCCCGGGGCAGCAGAGGGGGAGGAGGAAGGCGCTGCCAGCGCAGAGCTCTGCCGTGCGGTGGACGAGCAGGGCCCCGGGCAGGGACCCCGGCCCGGCAGAGAGCCCCCCTTGTCTGCACGTCCTGGATGGCTGAGTGCCAGTCCTACACAGAAATGCCTCTGAAGCCGCTCGTCCTGAGAAAACCGGCAGTGTTAACGCATTCGGCCGTCTCCATGCAACGTAGTCCATTCGCTCCTAATGTAACATCCCAATTCTGCAGCCCAAGAAGGGGCAGACGGAGGCACTGGAAGGCGCACGTGCGGTTTTTGCTGCCTTCCACCAGCACCAAAGGGCAGCGTGACCTGGCTAACCCCCCAGGAAAAGAACGTTTACCAAAAACTGGTGTTTCGTTGCCATTCTAAATACTGCTGTCATAAAGGGAGTTAAGGAGAGCCTCTAGCGCAGGCGCTCTTCCCGCTCCGCTCCCCGCCGTGCCGCAGCCGTGCTCCCGCAGCCCCGGCTGCAGCCCCCGCTATGCCTGGGAGCAGCTCCCCGGGGCCCCGGCACAGCCTCTGCCCCCAGGTGAAGGCAGTCCCTGTCCCCAGGGGACTGTGTCTCTCCGCAGACCGTCCGCAAATCCATCCCCTCTGACGTCAGGTCTCCTCGACTGTCGGTACATTTGAAGCCCCGCACTTCATTCCCGGTTGCGAGCAGTGCTTCCGTGCTCTTGGGGAAGGCTTGGTGCTGCGGCTTTTAGGCACGCAGCAAACCCCACTTACCTCAGTGCAAAGTATCACAGAGTGCTTTTTGAAAGCTAAAGAATCTGATGGAAAGACCTTTTAAGGCATTTTAGAAACTGCTTTCTTTTTTTTGTTTCCTTAGAGCTGATCCATCTCCAGAAGGCTGTGTTGTGATGACTTAGTGTCTTTGCACACCCTGACAGACGGAATCACGGAATCTTCAGAGTTGGAAGGGACCTCTAGAGCTCACCCAGTCCCACTCCCCTGCCAAAGCAGGACTGCCCAGAGCACAGCACTCAGCACTGCATCCAGGCGGGGCTTGAAAACCTCCAGAGAAGGGGACTCCCCCACCCCCCTGGGCAGCCTGTGCCACTGCTCTGCCACCCCAACCCCAAAGGAGTTCTTCCGTGTGTTTGAACGGAACCTCCTATGTCCCAACTTGTGCCCGTTGCCCCTCGTCCTGTCACTGGGAACCACTGGAAAGAGTCTGGCTCCATCCTCCTTCAGCCCACCCTTTAGATACTTGTACGCAGTCATAAGGTCTCCCCTCAGCCTTCTCTTCTCCAGGCTAAAGAGTCCCAGCGCTCTCAGCCTCTCCTCATACGGGAGATGCTCCAATCCCTCCGTCATCTCAGTTGCCCTATGCTGGACTCTCTCCAGCAGTTCCCTGTCCCTCTTGAACTGGGGAGCCCAGAACTGGACCCAGTATTCCAGTTGTGGCCTCACCAGTGCCGAGTAGAGGGGGAGAATGACCTCCCTATGACAGCGTTGTGTCATTTTCCAGAAATCCCAGAAACATCACTTACCTACAGCTCTCAAACCTGCCACTCTCGCACTTACACCTGCCGTGTGAGCTGCTTCTGGGCTGCAGATACCCTGAACCCTTCTGAGCCATTCTTCAGTTCCTGCCTCTGCCCTTCGTTACAAGTGGGTCCTTCCCAATGCGATGCAGGCAGGGTGTGGGCTTGGCGTGGACCCCGAGGTTAAAATGAGATCCATGTACCCCTGTCCATGCAAATACTGTGACAGCTGTGGAGAGAATGAAAAGCGAAGTCAATAGGGCAGCAGGCAAAATATTTTTAAGGAACAAATTGATCTCCTGGTGATGATACACGCCTGGGTACCCCCACATGTGTCCAAAGGCCCAAAGGCACACACTTGCTGTTCCCAATTTGCCAATGTCTTCTTGAGGAGGAGGGTCCCGCAGTGCTGGCGCTCATGAGGAAGCCTTCCCTTGTCTTCCTCTGTACCCAGGCAACGCCAGGCTGCCTCAGGCCCGTGTCACCCCATTTTGGACAAGCAGGGTGCTGCCTGCTTGCCCCCAGCCTGGTGGTGTACCCATACCCCGTCCTGTCCCCCCCAGCCCTGTGGCCTGAGAGTTGCCAGAGGCACAGAGCTGCCCGAGAGGAGACTGCAGCCAGCACTGCTCAATAGCTTGGCTCCAGCCACTGATTGTCCTTTTCTTTCCACCTTCTTTCCCATACTGATTTGCTCTTTTTCTTGCAAGGGCTGTAGCACGCAAACGTGATACACGTTTGATGGTGGGCAGCGTTCCCTAAAGGCTGGGGGTGAGGAACAGGAGGAGGGATGGACCCCTGAGCATCCCTTGCTGGTAATACATCTGCTTGTTGCTTCTCTCTGCTTGGTTTCCCTTTTTAATCCCTTTGAGGGACGGCAGAGGCTCTGTGCATCCGTACCTGTGCACCACCCATGGGGCCAGGAGGTGGCATTTCTGACCGGCTGGCTCTGAACTTGGACTTGGCCTGAGAACACGGCCGCTACCCGATGCTGCCCTGTGAGCGTGGGGAGAGGGGTTGGAGCAGCAGCGTCTGGCCCTGAGTTACTTCAGCCTTTTTCTGGGATGATCACTTATTGCTGGTTCCTTTCTGATTCTCCCCTCTTCACGATGATGATCCTTGGGTAAATAAAAAGCACCATGGCAGACATGACAGAAGTGATCACAGCTTCTCGGGCTGCTAAGTGAGCAATCAGCTCGGTGAGGGCTATCGAAGTGCATAAAGCCAAGAGCTCCTTCTCCCCACACGTTCTTCTGCTCAGCCTCCCCTCTTCCACGCTGAAGACGGCGATGTTGCTTCCAGTTTGTTGCACGCTATTTTTTAAGAATGCACCTTTTTAAATTTAAAAAAAAAATAAATCCCTTCAGCCATTACAATTTGCCATAATGGTGGGCAATTGCCACAGCGGTGGGCTGGGGAGGGCTTGGCCCCCCTCCCCGCCCTCGCCGTCCTGGTGTGGGACCCTCTGCCGCCCCTGCCTGCCCCCGTGGCAGAGGTCCGCGCTGCCCCCGTGGCTCCTGCCCTGCCTGCGGTGGGCGCCCCGGAGCAGGAGGGCTCAGCCAAAAAGCTCGGCGCTCCCGCGGGCGGGCCAGGGTGGCATCCACCCCCTCCGGAGAGACCCCGCTGGGGCCAACGCCGAGCCTGGCTCCTCACAGGCAGCGCGGGAGGGGAAGGGCCCGTTCGGTGCCCCCGGCAGCGCGGCACGCGCCTCTGCCTCCTGCGCAGGGGACGCCTGCCCCGGGCGGCCCTCGTGTCCCCGTCGCTCTCAGCACTGACACAGCCTCTGCGGCTCTGCCAAGGAAATGTACGGGTTTCCTCTTTCCCCCCACATTTTTATGACAACCCAGACCTGAGCAGCTTCTATAGCAGTTCTGTCTTTGCTGAAATTAAATTCTAGAGGAGGTAGAAAGGTAAAGGCAGCGTTTGAGGAAAGGGGTTTGTGGAGCAATTGGTCTCAGCGACTGACATGCTACAGATGTGGTGGGGAAAAATAATCAGAAACAAGATTCTTGGAAAGAGGAAAGTGTGAAAGTTAACAGGGAAGCTAGTTTGAGAGACCTGCTTTTTTTTTGGTTTGTGTTTTTTTTTTTTTTTTTTTTAATTCCCAGGTTGTAAAGAGGTAAGAAATAAGAAAAAAGTGACTGAATAAAGATATAAAGGTAATTCAAGACCTTACCATCAACAAAATTGCCTACTATATTCCTGAGCTGTCTTCTACTTCTTATGAAGTGCACCACAGTAATAATAAATATGTTGCAAAATACCTGACAACTCTGTCAGGGTATAAATATATGGAAGCTGTCAATAATTCTCTTTGTGTTATTTCAAGATAACATAGTAAATAACTTACATTAGTATAGCGTTTATGCAGTTGCTGAAACTCTTCAAAGATACGTTAAATGAAAGTAAAAGTATTAAATGGAGAGAAAAAGTCATTCCAAATTAAAGTATATCATGATAAAGAGAAACAAGCTTCCAACAACAATACTTAATGAAATCAGAGGACAACTGTGTGCAACAGGATGAGGGGTAATGGTTTTAAACTGGAAGAGGGGAGATTTAGGTTAGATATTAGGAAGAAATTCTTGGCTGTGCGGGCGGTGAGCCCCTGGCGCAGGTTGCCCCGAGAAGCTGTGTCTGCCCCATCCCTGGAGGTGTTCAAGGCCAGGTTGGACGGGGCTTGGAGCAACCTGGGCTGGTGGGAGGTGTCCCTGCCCAGGGCAGGGGGTGGCACTGGGTGGCCTTTAAGGTCTCTTCCAACCCAACCCATTCTGTGATTCTATATGTGAAAGATGTAGAAAGAGAGCCTAAATACCTGTACTGTGTCTTACCCGTCAGCATTTCAGGGAGAGGAGGGTGTTGGATGCCTGACCCCAGGCTGCAGGAAAGGGAGGTGGGTGCTGCAGCACGCACAGGGGCGTTTATGGCAGGAAGATCTCTGCTGAGTTAATTTGCTAATTAGATGGGGCGACCCCTTCTCCCCGCAGGCGGCCGGTCCCCAGCCTCTGCGGCTGCACCAGCCGCGGCGCCGCCTCCTCACCCGGCCGTGCCGGAGCGGACGGGGGTCTCGGCTGTGCTGGCCGGAGGCGCCCCCGCTGTGCGGGCACACGAGCCGTATTCACGAGCGGCCGGAGGTTATTCCTGCCGGGGAACACAGATTATTAAACCTCAGCCAGTATTCACTGTGGTCCCTTTCTTTCATCAACTCTCTTCTCCAATATTGTATTTCTTATTCTTTTGGGAAAATAGTGCACTATTTAATAAGAAGAACAGGTTGCTTCGGTACACCTGAGTATTGATGATTGACTCTCAGGCTTTTTTAATAATTCAGCAGCAAGATAGGCCCCGTGCATCCAAAACACCCCTAACGAATGTCTCGGAGAAGAAAACTGAGTTTGAAGGTTTTCCTGCTGGATGCTGGGGGCTGAGAGACTCTCCTCAAGCCAGCTGGGGAGCAAACCCTCCTGTCTGTCCTGCAAAGAGGTGGTTCCACCTGGGACTCAGCTCCTTTATTGACCAAGAGCTAAACCAGGGAGCAAAGCGAAGCGAGTGAGCAGTGAAAGCCCACACGCTTGCTGCAAGCGGAGAGGCAAAAGGATGAAGACAGAGCTGAAGGTCAGCTTTGCCCAGAGTGTGGACAGCTTTATGTGTGGACCATATTCACCATGTTGAGTTTGAACTTCACTGTTCCAGAGCCAGCAGATTCCCTCCGGGGGCTTGTTTCTAAGCTGAGTTTTAGTTTAGGCTTGTGAAACCTTAGCAAGCTCACATTGGCAGGAAAATCCAATCATTCTTGCCCATGTTCTGTCTTTGCTGACTTTTGGGGTGGTTGCAGTTGAGCTAACCCTGACGCAGAGGAGACAAAGCGCAGAGTAAGGCTCCCCTAACATCTCCCAGGGATGCTTTCCATGAGGAGTTGCCCAGGGAATGGCTGGACTCACAGGGCATGTCTGGCAAATGGACCTTTCTTATTAATAAACGCTTCCTTGGATGTTAGGCCAGCAGCACCTCTTGAATGGTGTTCCAGCTGCGGGAGATGAGGACCCTCTGCAACTCCAGCAGAGTATCGAATACTCCCTGCATCTACTGCTGCAGCTCACTGCCACATCCCCTGTTGCTTTTCTCCTGGGTGCTCTTGGGTACATCTACTGACGGCGTGTGTTTCCTGCTGCTCCAGAAGAGACTGTTTTAATATGGGTTTTCAAGATTCTTCTATAAAAAGACAAGATTTATGCTGACTCGTGCAACTTTACATTCATGTATTTACATGAATTTCACAACCAAGGCACTCACCAGGGCTGCAAACTGGAATAAGGCAAGGGGAACGGATGACGTACAGGCCAGGGTCCGGTGTATCCCATCGAGTGCATAGCAGCAATCGTCATATTGGCTTAGGGAAGCTGACACATTCTGGTAACTGAGGGGATACGCGATCTGCAGGCAACACGTGAAGAAAACAAGGATGGATGTTTCAAGAACACAACAGAGTGGACACATCCTGAAGGATTAGGGGCAAATGATTGTTTTATCTTTTCTGACATTAACAGTGCAAGCATACGCACACACACCAAATCCATTAGCTAGCTGGAATTTATTTCTCATGGTTGTTTTTCCAGAGGTTTTGAGTTTCTTCCCATGTTCTGTTAAGTCTCTGGCAAAATTTCCCTCGAGTTCAGCAATAAATTAGACCCTTTATGAATTACATACCTGTGACGCCTCCTCAGAGAAATAAAACGTTAGCAGGTTTCAGTGTTGTGCTGGAGCAGCCAGGAACTCCGAGACTCGCTCACTCCTCATCACTTCAGCTGCCAAAATGCACCCAGTTATCAGTACCAGGATGTGTAAATCACCCAAGCCAGGTGAATTCTTACTCTTTTTATTGTAATGTTTTAAACCTCAGTTTGATGTACTTTTTCTAGCTATGCAGAAAGAACAAGGCTATAACAAACCTAAAATATAGTTATCTGTAACAAAGAATCATACAGTTTAGAAGTATGTATTAAAATGTTGGTTTTTGGTTTTGGTTTTTTTTTTCACATTGCTGTTGGTAAATATTGACTTTGTACCCGGGGCACTTTAAAGGATGACAGCCTTAAAGTGCCACTTGTCATACATACATTCTGGGAGTTAATTGAACTCTTCAGGGTGAGAGACTTCCGCAGCCTCTTCCATGGCCTTTTGCACGTGTTCTTCTGTTTGTCCATAAAGAAAGATTGGTTGTGGCCGCACTGAAGGCTTAAATTTGCTCATGAGAGAAACTGTCTGGAAGGTAACAGCGATGGAGCAATCTCTGTCAGGGAAAAGAAAGTCTGAAGGAGACTACAGTTCTGAAGTGTTTCAGGGAGCTTTGAAGAAATCCACTGTCTCTTTATGTGCTGACACCTCTCTTCATCCCCAGTAAGCCTTGGATCTTTGCCTTGCTCTACAGCTCTCTACAAACAAACCCAGAAAAAAAGGGTCCAAAGTTGATTATTTTGATAGCTTTTACATTTTGATCTCCCCTGCCTGGTTGGGCTTCATCTAGGACTGGGTGGATTTCATCTGTTGTTTTATCTTCAGTATAGGTGTTCAAGGCCAGGCTGGACGTGGCCTTGGGCAGCCTGGTCTGGTGGGAGGTGTCCCTGCCTATGGCAGGGGGGTTGGAACTCGATGGTCTTCAAGGTCCTTTCCAACCTAAACCATTCTATGGTTCTATGGCGCTCCATGCCAGTGGTTGAAATAGGCAAAACTCTTTTGTGACTGATGCTAGAATGGGCTTAAATCAGGAAGAGTTGAGCTGACCAGGTGAAGGAGTCCAGGCTCGAAAGAACAGAAAAAGCAGTACACAGCGAGTGAGAAGATGGGGAAGTTGGTAGAACAGAATACAAAACCGCATCTGGGAAACAATCAAGTAATCAATAGATGCTACTGAAAAAAAAATAAAATGTTCAAATGTGTTACCAAGCATAAAAAGGAATACTTCAGTATTTCACAAGAAAGTCTTACTGTGATATAAGCACAGTTCTATCCTAACGGTGTTTCTACATAACAATGTAGAAAAAACAGAAGAATTTTCTACATTTCTGCTGTTGTGAGGAATATGCAGAGGAGAGGTAAGCATGGGCTAAGAGAGAAAAAAAGGCATTTCTTCTGTCATCAAAGACTGGGAGAGAGATGTAGTTTCACAACAGCAGTGTGGCAAAAAAAATAGTTTGTGTGTGTACTAGAACTGCTCAAAGTGTTCCCTGACCTATTGTTGGCTTTAATAAACTGACATTTGGAGAGTCTCGAGAGGACGTGAAAAAAAACCCAAGAAGTCAAAACAAAGCAGACAGCACTGTGTCAGCACCGAGGCAAGGACCGAGCTAGGAACAAGTGGGCCAGCGAGAGCATTTTGACCCAGCCTTGTTCCCAGTCCGGCTTTGGCAGTGGAAACAACAGCTCCTGCTCCATCTGAGACAGAGGC
Source organism: Anarhynchus alexandrinus (assembly GCA_008711295.1). NCBI lineage: Eukaryota > Metazoa > Chordata > Aves > Charadriiformes > Charadriidae > Anarhynchus > Anarhynchus alexandrinus. The sequence goes on along the minus strand of VUYV01000417.1, from coordinate 35,922 downwards.
GATCCCTCTACCTGAACATACCCGCCTGGGTATCTGCCCTCAGGACAGACCTGTGCCATGTGCACCAAACCCTCCTGGAGCAGATGAACTGGGGAGAAGGATCTGGGGGTCCTGGTAGATAGTAAATGATCCATGACCCAGCAATGTGCCCTTGTCGCCAAAAAGGCCAATGGCATCCTGGGCTCCATAGGGCAGAGTGTGGCCAGTAGGTCGAGGGAGGTCATTCTCCCCCTCTAGTCATCACTGGTGAGGCCACAACTGGAATACTGTGTCCAGTTCTGGGCTCCCCAGTTCAAGAGGGACAGGGAACTGCTGGAGAGAGTCCAGCGTAGGGCAACTGAGATGATGGAGGGATTGGAGCATCTCCCGTATGAGGAGAGGCTGAGAGCGCTGCGACTCTTTAGCCTGGAGAAGAGAAGGCTGAGGGGAGACCTTCTGACTGCGTACAAGTGTCTAAAGGGTGGGTTGGAGGAGGATGGAGCCAGACTCTTTCCAGTGGTTCCCAGTGACAGGACGAGGGGCAACGGGCACAAGTTGGGACATAGGAAGTTCCCTTCAAATACAGGGAGAAACTCCTTTCGGGTTGGGGTGGCAGAGCAGTGGCACAGGCTGCCCAGGGGGGTGGGGGAGTCCCCTTCTCTGGAGGTTTTCAAGCCCCGCCTGGATGCAGTGCTGAGTGCTGTGCTCTGGGCAGTCCTGCTTTGGCAGGGGAGTGGGACTGGGTGAGCTCTAGAGGTCCCTTCCAACCCTGAAGATTCCGTGATTCCATGAACTTCTGTCTGGGGATGACGTGGTGCAAGTGTCCTGGGCGGTACAGGTGCCAACCCCTCTGCCGTGGAGATTCACATCTCCCGCCAGAACGGCCTTGGCCCCCAGACACACCGCCGACCTGCTTCCCCGTGGCTTTCGCGGGCTGCCACAGCACCTCTTACACCTCAGCCGTTGTTCTGTGGCTCTACGTTGGAGAACTGTTTTCTGAAGTACCCGATCTCCAAGGATGCAAAGAGTATCTTTCAAAAGCATGCGATCCCACGATGTTCAGCGCATTTTGGTACATTTCAGAATTTTGCCTCAAGTTTTTTCTCTGCTTAGCTGGTTTGATGATTTCTTTAGCTATTTGTACAGACAACTGCACACGCATTTCTTCCGCAGCCCCTGATAAGTCTCTCTTTTCTTCCTCCTCCTTCTGACAGGTTTACACACTTCTGCTTTTGCCCTGTGATTCTGAGCATCTCTTTGAACTTGTTTTTAATCAAAGTCCTCCAGGAGCCTGGTTCCTGCCAAGGCACTGAGCAGAGTTCACTGTTCGCAGGTTTGGTGAAGTTCTGGGGGGAGCGTGGGTTCCCACATTGCTGGATTTGTATCGAGACCCGGTGCCAGCTGACAGTTCAAGTCACTTATCAGATGTTTCTCCTTACATGGAAGTGGCAAAATCTGTCCGTGTTTCCTCCACGTTTGTAGCTGACACGTCAAAAGGCATTAGTCACAATCAAAGTCCTCATGGCATTTTCAAATATCTAAGGATGTTGTGAATAACATTATGAAGAAGCCGCCATGGAATATATTACTTTCTGGTGTTCTTCTGGGAGATTCTATACAGGAAAGGTTGGTGTGGTTTTTTTTGTTTGTTTGGGTTTTTTGGGTGTTTGTTTGTTTGGTTTTTTTGTTTTTATTTTTTTTTAAATTCAGGACCAGTAAATCAAGCCAGGGCACAAGTCTTTGGATACTTGTGATGGGACTAACAAATATGCTCTACAAGCCTTCCCATCAAAAAAGCAAAGTGTCAGCCCAGCTGGTGTGCTGGGAAGCAAGGTTTCACCCCAAGCTCTGGGGTTCTAGAGCCCTTATGAGAGAGAGGGATAGATCCAATTATCAAGATAAATCAGGATATGGACCATATTTCCTGGTGTTTCTCTGGCATGAGCTTGGTCTGACCAAATTCTCATGTTCCCCTGCATCACCTCTGAGGTCCCTGCAGGACTCAGTTATGGATCCCCGCTTCACACCAGTGGCCCCAGGGCCACCAAGACCCCTCTTGCCTGCTCTCAGCAGTGCAGCAAGCAAAGCCTCTGCCAAGAAATCTTTCTTTAAATACGTCAGCGAGAAAAGAAACACTAGGGAAACTGTGGGCCCTCTCCGGAAGGTAACACAAGAACTGGTTACCCGGGATAGAGACAAGGCTGAGGTACTCAATGACTTTTTTGCCTCAGTCTTCACTGGCAAGGACTG
>VUYV01000417.1:0-33511 GCA_008711295.1 Anarhynchus alexandrinus | reverse complement strand
TTCAAGGCCAGGCTGGACGTGGCCTTGGGCAACCTGGTCTAGTGGGAGGTGTCCCTGCCTATGGCAGGGGGGTTGGAACTCGATGATCTTCAAGGTCCTTTCCAACCTAAACCATTCTATGATTCTATGATTCTATGATTCCCTTCAGCCCCGCACAACACTCAAGACAGGACCGGCTGCTGCACTGGTAGACTGTACTGCGTGCTCATGGTGACAGCAACCACCCCAGTCCACAGAGCTGCCAGATGCATTCCTATGCTTCCCAGCAAAGCAAATGTCCAAGTATGAACAGACACAAGGTGGTAAGATTTCATTTCATGCAAGAAGTTGGAGATGTCTTTGAACAAGAAACACGTCCCAGACATTTCCCAGACTCTCCTCACCCACACAACTGCTGGCCATGAGGCTGTAGGTGTCCTCCAACACGGCACCTGCGCCCAGGAGCAGCGCTGCCCCAGGGATGTGCTCAGCACACCACGCTCAGCCTCCATCCACAGCAGACAGGAGGTACCAAGTCATGTCGGGCAAGTAGTGCTGCAAACGCCCTGCCTGCTGCTGCCCGGTCACTTGGTAGGTCACCACTGAACCAGATCCTCGTGGGACCCTGGGAAAGCGGGATGGCCTTGCCCAGACTTCCCAATGGCCCTCAGACAGGAGCTCATCTTCGGGTGAGGGCTTCCCACGTCGTTATAGCCTCTGTGAGTCTTTGGCCATCCTGCCTTCTCCTGACGCAAGAGAAGTCAATTGGTAGACGGAGACGGGAATGTTTGTTAACCAGAAGTCACTTTGTCAGTTGTGATCTTATGCCGACAGCTTTGTGTCTGAAAAGCAATTTTAGTTTCAATCAAAAAGAATAGAATAACAAGTTTAACATTTGGAAAACTCATTACTGGAAACTTTATTAAACTTAAGGCTAACAAGCCTGATTTACTGCTTGAAAGCACATTTTTTTTTGGTTAAAAAATGCAGATATAAAAAGATTTATAGTATCTAAACCAATTATGATAGTGAAATGCAGCATTAGTTATTCCACGCTCTCTTCTTTTTTTCCCCACATTTCTTCTTTTTCACATATCAGTGCATCTAACCAAGCGCAATGTCATTACCGTAGAGCATTTAGTGAAGAAGCTGTTACGGGGATTGAATTAAGCATGCTCTGGGAGGCTTTCTCCCTTAGATGACACAAGCTGTCTGTTTTTCCTATACCCCAAACGTACAGCAAAAAAATTACATTTCTGATGACTTACATTTTGGGGACGGGGGAAGTCAACAAAGAAAAATATGGTTGATAGCATCCCGTGTGTGCACTGACACGCAGCAGGGCCGGTCCCTCACCTTCCCACCAGCACGCAGAGCAGCTCTCCCATTTAGCGATCAGCCTGGGAACGGAGTCCGTACCCACCACCTCCTGCACGGCACCCGAACCCTCTCTGACCCCCAGTCTCGTGCGCTGTGCTGGGAACGGCGTGCTCTGCACCGCCACACTGAAAAATCATTAATGTACTCCACAATGCAGCAACCTGTGGAAATGTATTTATAAGCCTGACTTGTCGTTTGGGCTTCTCGAGAGGGCGAGCACACCAGCACACAGAGCTAGGTGCCCGACTGCTCGTTCACATCAGTAAGTTAAATTTCTTTTGTTTGATTTTTTCCTCCCACCCCACTTTAAACACTCACAGAAATATTACGGTTGTGAAAATTCAATCTGTGTTCTAGAAAAGCCGAGGCTCTTGTGTCTGGTTTACCCAGAAATGTGCTTAAATATTGATGTTTTAATGATGCATTCTGCAGAGTCCCCTGTTTTGCCAGAGACTTCTCTCTCAAGGCTTGCTCTAAAAGGCATTGGGGGAGTTGAAATTACAGCACTTGAAGGCTCTGACAGAAGCTGTATTTTGGAAGCAGCATGGATTGCATGCTAAAAGGCTTCACGTGGGACTTCCCAGTGCTCTCCTCAGCACACACTGGTCTCAGCTGCTTTGCACTGGGGAACCAACAGCCTCAGCAGAAAGGAAGCTGCTCCTCCATTTTCAAGTCCATTTACCCAAAAGAAGCCCCTGGCTCCAGACCAGAGTGTCCACCTGGGGCTTCCAGTGGGAGAAGCTTAGATGGGACCACTCAAGGGTCACACTGGGTGGGCAGCAAAGGCCCTGGCTGCTGTGGCTACAAAGGGATGGATGTCCAGCTCCTGTCACCTCGAAGGGCTGTCAACGGCCTCATGGTTGCAGCCAGAGAGAGACACCACGGGAGAGCTATGGGCCTGGAGACTCCAGAGAGAAGCAGTGTCCCCCTGCTCACAACAATGCCACTCACCTCTGCAGAGTGCGGAGCTGCCTGACACGCTCACGGAGCCACCCAGCAAGTCAGAGGTGGGGACACACCAACCCGTGTCCTCTCTAGGACCTCCCAACCACGGGAACCTCAGTCTTCTGCAGAGTGGAAACAAGGTTCAACTTCAAAGCCATGACAACTAACACCTGGATTTAAGGGTGTGAGCAGAGCGGCTCGTCTCAGGGTGCTCAGGTGAGCAGCACAGGTCCTGCTGCCCAGCAGACTTCTCCTCTAGGCGCACAAGGAGGTCCACAGCAACTGCACTCCTGTTATGGCTCCCTTCCACAAGCTCAGGTGAGCCTGCAGAAGTTTCCTATTTTCTTTTCTCCTCTTTGGCAGGGAGTTGAGTTGCGGCTCCCAGTGATGCTCTCAGCATCACGCAGCCCACCTGTGGCGGGGGGCAGGAGACTGTAAATCACAGCCCATTGCCAGATTTATGGCACACCGTTTCTTAAGTAGGAAAACGTTTCTATCCATTACCTGGGTGGGTATGAGGTGCTAAAATGCCAAAATAATTTTCTAACTTTGCTCGATGTAGAGCTGTAGTCTCTCTGGGGAGAAAGGGCTGTAGTTCTGTTGAAATATGTATGCAGGTGCTGGATTTAGCGAGTGAAAGTACTTGAATTAATGTGGACATTTTTCTGTTTGTCAAAATACAAAGGTTTGTATGTTTGTGTCTTGATACCGGCTTGTTTTCTAAGCCGTAGCGTTAACCACAGTTTTGTTCCTTAGACAGTAAAAGTATTCCCATTTTCGAATTCACCAGCTAATACTTACTCTCTATTTAGCAACTTTTTTTTCTGTTTTTATGTGATGACTTAGGCAAAGGCGAACAGGGTTGCAGTGGGCACTGCTACTGCTGATGTGAGGAGTTTTTCAGTCATTTTGTCAGCAGATTTAAACAATAGGTATTAAAATGAGTATCTACAAAGTCAGAACACGCAGTGCTTCAGAATGGCAGAAATTAGGCAGTTCATTTAGGTAATTATATGATAATGTCTTGGTGGAAAGAAAAATCATCATTCAATTAAATACATTTAATGTGTTTATACAGCAAGAGATGAATACTTTTAAAAAAATTAAAAAAAAAAAACAACTTTTTTCAGATAAGATACTGAACATAAATCTTGATCAGTTCAGAGACAACTGTTACTGGGCCGATCCAGTGGTCAGCAGCTGTTCTGCATCAGTGGGAAATGTGTGGTTTCATTTGTTACTTGCAAACATGAGGTGCTATTTGTTGGCATTCCTATACCAGAGTGGAATTAGCCTGCAAACAGCCTCGGATGCATTAGCTACAGCTAATGCCTTTCTTGGGTAAACTGTAATGGAAACTCGATATCCCTGTTTGCGATGAATGTCAAAGCCCTGAAATCCATTGTTCTGGCCCTGAAAAATGACTGTAAATGCTCTGTATTGCAGATCTAGAATTTTTTTCGGTTCTGTTAATGTTTCATTTATGTTATTAGTGCAACCCCCCACCCCCCAACAAACGCAACCAAAAAAGCCCCACAAAGCACAACCCTGAACCCTGAAACGTGCCGAAACATTTCTCCCCACTCCCACCACGCGCACATTAAATAATTCAGTTAATCAAGCATGCTGCAAAGAGGAAAACAAATTAGCCCTTTTTCATTGTTTTCCTGGTAATTTATTCCGTGCGCGGCGTTCAGTGGTTTGAGCCCTTCGAGCTGGCTGCGGTCCCCTGTTTCGGCCCGCGGGTGCAGGCGCGCGTCCCCCTTTGCGGGGTCCGGTGTGGGTCGGGGATGTGCTGCTGCCGCGCTCACGGCTGAGGGCGGAGGATGGGCTTTGGCAAGGGCAGGCAGCTCGACCCTGAGCTCCCAGAAACATTGCGCGAAAACACCCAAGTAGTGGTTTTGGTTTATTTGTTCTTCTCTTAACAGCTTTAGCACCTATTGATGAAAATACTGAGATAAAATAGCGGTGGTGTTTGCCGCAGGTTGATTTGAAGCGGCACTGCCAGCAGCATCGTTCCTCCTTTGTTCGGTGCCCTTTGTGCAAAGGCCAGGCACGCCGGGCAACGTGAGGAGGACGCGCTTTCTCTGTCCTCTCCTTCTGTAGAGTTACACCAGCCGGGAGGGCGACAGCACCGCTCTTGGCAGTGACCCACCGCCTGAGGCTGCCTTTGAGAGTAGCTGTGTGAGTGCCGCCTGGACTCTCTTCTCTCTGAGAAAGCAGTGGCAGTCCAGTATTTGAGCCCCTTTTCTCCCCATTTATTTTGATTAAAAAAAAAATTAATTACAGTGAGAAAAGTTACTGAATCTCTTAAAACTAAATAAGATTGTTAAGAGAGCTAATGTTTCATCTTAACTGGTGTTCTGAAGGTGGTCGTATGCTATGTCTATACTGCCTTAAATAAATCATAAGAATTAAATATTCATGAAGTTCGATTGTTTGGCTTAGTACATTTGCTTCCTGTAGCATAATTCATTCAACAATTTTGTACAAACTGTATAAGCGTGTATTAATTGCTATAACACAATTCACAGATTTCCTCCCATATGGCTAATTGAAATAGTAGATATAGCAAAATATCAGCCAGCGACATTTGCTAATTAATTGTGTGCCTGAGCAAGAAAAGCTGTATTTTTAGTAAGTCATACTCTGCAAATTTTTGTGATTGCGTCATGTAGATTGTTTTCAGCCAGTGTGTAACATAACCTCACGTGCCATGGCGTCATCAGTGTACCTCCACATCATCGTCCCTTGGGGGGCAAAGATGTACCAGCTTCTCTGCGAGTTTGAACGTTGTACTTTTGCAGAAATGGTTATTATTCAAAATAATTATTATTTTGAAACAACTTGCCTGTTCAGTGGCTCAAACACTACAGTGTCGGAGCCCTGGGCAGGACAATTTTGCGGAAGGCAGCCTTACAAGGGTAACCTGACGTCGGGCTGTGCCCGTTCCCGCAGCCTGCCTGGCTCAGCTGCCGGCGGGGGCGGACGCGGCGCTGGGGGCTCGGCCGCTGTCACGGGGCTGGAAAACACTTGGAAGAGGGACCAAGTCACCTGTACCAGCGCCGAAATCACATCCCACCCTGGGCTGAAGTCACTAAACTGAGCCTTGCTCCCACTTTTCCATCCACCCCCGTTGATAGCCCCCAGGTTGCCAGCCGGGGGCCGGGGGGGACGGGCAGCTCTGGGGGGGTGGGCAGGCAGCGGTGCCAAGGGGGACTCGTCTGCCTGCAGCAGCTGGAGGTTTTGGAGGATTTTATTCTTTCTAGCTCAGCAAGTAGAGGCCCTGAAAGCGCTGTCAGCGACTGTCAGGAGAGCAGACACGGTGGCGCGTGGTTTCCGTATCTGTTCTGAGTCAGTGAATTCCAGACCAAATGCATTCAATTTCCCAAGTCAAAACAAGGTTTCTCACGGAGAGACAGCCCGCTCGCGCTGAGCCCGTGCACACCGCTGCCTCTCTGCTGGCAGAGCTGCAGCCGACGGAGCTGGAAGCCCTTCACTGGAAGCCCTTTGCTGGCCGGAGGTCACGGCAGCTCGGGGAGGGGGCGGCCACTGGGACTGCTGTGCCGGGGAGTCCCTGGGATGGTCAAGGGGCGAAGGGCTGCCAGCCGCGGGCCCGTGGTGCCTGCACCGGCCGGGAGGGCAGCTGGGGAGCTGGGTGGTGTTGGACGGCGCAGCTCCTGGGTGAGTGGGGTGCCGTGAAGCCAAACCCCAGCCCTTATGGTGCTGCCCTGCCGGCGTACAGCGCGCCCAGGCAGCAGGGAAGAGGCTTCGTGCTCTTCTTGGGTCCTGCCTTACATCAGGAAGAAATGCAAGAGCAGGAGCAGAAGTAAATGCCAGGACTGCGACAGGGGCTTCTCCTGCCCTCCCTGTTTGCTCGGCTCAGCTGGAGCACTGGTGCTGCCGGGGTGCGTAAGCCACTTCCAGTCGGGAGCAATGTAATGGGGAATTAATTTCCTTTTTTTGCTTAGACTTTTTTCTCTTTCATAGAGTCATAGAATGGTTTAGGTTGGAAAGGACCTTGAAGACCATCGAGTTCCAACCCCCCTGCCATAGGCAGGGACACCTCCCACCACACCAGGCTGCCCAAGGCCACCTCCAGCCTGGCCTTCAACACCTCCAGGGATGGGGCCTCAACAACCTCTCGGGGCAACCTGGGACAGTGCCTCACCACCCTCACAGTGAAAAACTTCTTCCTAATGTTCAATCTAAACCTGCCTTCTTCCAGTTTGAAGCCATTCCCCCTCGTCCTATCACTCCATGCCCCAGTCAAAAGTCCTTCCCCAACTCTCCTGGAGCCCCTTTAGGGACTGGAAGGCCGCAATGAGATCTCCCCGGAGCCTTCTCTTCTCCAGGCTGAACAGCCCCAACTCCTTCAGCCTCTCCTCATAGGAGAGGTGCTCCAGCCCTCGGATCATCCTCGTGGCCCTCCTCTGGACACGCTCCAACAGGTCCATGTCCTTCTTCTGTTGGGGACTCCAGAGCTGGACGCAGTACTCCAGGTGGGGTCTCACGAGAGTGGAGTAGAGGGGCAGAATCACCTCCCTCGCCCTGCTGGCCACACTTCTTCTGATGCAGCCCAGGATGCGGTTGGCCTTCTGGGCTGCGATCGCACATTGCTGGCTCATGGTGAGCTTCTCGTCAATCAGCACCACCAGGTCCTTCTCCTCAGGGCTGCTCTCCAGACATTCCCCGCCCAGCCTGGAGTTGCGCTTGGGATTGCCCCGGCCCAGATGTAGGACCTTGCACTTGGCCTTGTTGAACGGTTTGCTTGGGCCCACCTCTCCCGCCTGTCCAGGTCCCTCTGGATGCTTTCACTCAGCATTTGCACGTACGCGGCTTTAGTGGAAAGGCCAGGCTGGCGCTATCTTCTTCTTTAAGCAAAGAAAGTCTGAAGAGCATCTTCGCCGCGCTGTGCCTGTTCCTGCGGCGAGCTCCAGGCGCGGCTCTGGGGCTGAGTCCCCGCGGCAGGCAGGGCAGCTCCTGACCCGTGCTGGCTGCTACGCAGGACAGGGCACGATTTTTACATGTAAAGTGTTCCGATCCGTTGAAATGGGGATTGTGTGCCCAGTGGTGCTCTTTGAGAGAACTGGGGTATATTATAATGAGGGCAGAGCACAGCTTTAAATATGAACTGAAACAATTGTAAACAAATGGTGTTTGTGACAACTTTGCATGTTCAGTGCTGGGAACGCAGTGGGGAACGAAGGTACCAAAATGTCTGCGTAAAGAAACTGTGTAAAAAGGGCATTTGAATGTCTGTGTGTGTGTATGAGGACAGCGTCCACAAAATCTGCTGCAATACTTTGTTGACGCTTGCACTTGCTAATCATGCAGTCAGTTTTAATAACACAGATGATTCCTTCATGCTCAGCTCATGCTAATGATATGTATTGACTTTTGCATATTGTAAATTGTGCATGAAATGACCCATTTCTGTCTACTGGAAATGGTACTGTGCAATTACAACTTCGCTACACAGTTAGAAGAGGGAGTCTCAAAAATGTTCCCTGGCAAAGTAGCAGGTCCTGGTCTGAGAAGCAGATTCCAGGATAAACTTAATGAATTTCTATCTGTCTGTTTACAAAAACAAAAAAAAAAAAGGTTTTCTTCATGGCACAGCCTGAAGGATTTGTCTTTGAACTTCAGCACTTCCGCATGTGTCCAAATATAGATGATGTTATCTAAAAAATAAGTTACTGGAGATATTAGGGTGCAGCAAAAAATCATGCAAAGTTCCCAAAACAGTCACTATACTGTTGCCATTGGACATCTAATGTTGTTGGTGATATTTATCTAAAACTGTATTAAAATGAGGAAATTCAAGAATTTGTATTCTGTAAAGTTTTCCAATATTTCAATTATTTTTTCATCTTCAGTCAGGAAAAGGGTCAGTATAAATAAAAAAAGTAAACAAAAATAAATAAAAATACATGGCATGAATATTCCAGGGAAGTGCTGTGAGATGCAAATGCAACCTTCACATTTCTGCAAGGCACACTACCCGTTCTGAGTCATCCCCCACTCGAAATGTTCTCATCTCAGCCAGTTTGATTTGGGTTTAATGCTGGTTTTGGAGGATTTCCTTGCACGGTTCTCTTTAATTGTGTTTTCAACAGTTTTACGTGGCTAAGTGCCCCTGCAATTGCTTCTTTTCCCAGCGTGTGGAAGGAGGAGGTGTGCTTTCCTGGGTGCCGTAGCGGTCCCTGGGGTGGTTCCAGGGTGGCACCCACCAGTCGGTTCCTGCTGATGGAGGTGTCTATGGCAGGGGTTTGGGATGGACAGACGCTCTAGCACTCGTGTTCACTGTCTTGACGTGGGATTTGTGATGTTACTGTTGAGTCTAAGCTTGAGCTACGGCTATATTTATGCCAATACTGTAGTTGTTATATTTCTCTTGCCTGTCCACTGCCTTTGTGTTCTATTTATTGCCCAAACGGTCCAGATTTACACCAGCTGAGAGGTTTATGCTATGCAAATTGGGGTGCATAATTCTCACCATCCCTTGGTACCTTGCGTGCTGATGAATGGGATTTATCAGGAAAGAAAAGGAAGTTTTCGCATGGCAGGGCTTTCTCTTTTTCTGCTTTGCTCATTGCTTTAGGATTAGGCGTGACAGCTTCATGCTTCTGTAGCGTCGTTTGTTTTACCATGTAAATATTGTGTCAGGAAAAGGTTAGTTCTCTTCCCGTTGGGAATCAGACACTATGGATTCCTCCTCTCATCCCCCCCTGCATTCCACGTATTCACACACCACACGCGTGTTTCTTTAAACAGAAGAAGAAATCCCAATCCATGAGTTAAAGAATGTGTATTAACCACTGATGACATAATATGGGCTAGTTATATAATAATATGGCAGAGTATGACCGCCAGCAATAAGCTTATTTTTGCAGTAAAATGTTAATGGAGCAATAACAAGTGCAGAAACAAGTTTCTATTGAATGCGCACTCTGAAATAGGTAGTGGCAGCCTCCCCGAGCTGGTCCGGGGCTCCCTAAAGCCAGCGAGCTGTGACAATGACCCACGGCCTTGCTGTGCCAGCCGCTGAGCCCGGTACAAACCACGTAAATGGTCATTAAGGAAGACGAGACAGCGATGGAGCAGGCACGGCTCCCCCCTGCGAGAGGTCCTGGTCCCCAGCCCTGGATGTGTCCCTCCAGGCAGAGACCCCGCAGCCCGGGGGACGCACCCGCAGCCCGCCAACTCTAAAACTAATGAATGATTTCATTATTTAAAAGAGAAGGGTGTAGGTAACCAAGAGGGACTTTCTCAAAGTGGCCTTGTGAATCTCGTCATGAGTTTTGGGGTTTGGTTGGTGTTTTTTCCAGCCAAACTGCCCACTGACTTTTGCCTCTTTTCCCCAACATTTTGAGGCACTCTGTGTGTTTGCTGAATTTACCGCTGGAGGTATTTTTCTCCAAGGCATGGGAAGCAGCACTGCGAACAGTGGTAAGAATCAGAACAGGCCTAATGAGGTTTAAGAAGTAGAGATGGAGAAAAAAAAAAAAGGATATGGGACCGATACGATGAAAATAGAAGCGATAAAAGCCATTTTATTTGCTGATTCAGGGTACCTCTGCAGGGAAGGCGATGGAGTCTCTTTCCAGCCTGAGAAGGAATTCTGTGCTGCGTCCGAATCCCCTTTGGTCTCTGGTCATTGAACAGCTTCAAATTGAAACAACAAAATAACACAAAATGGGGCTATCAGCTTTTTCAGAGATGCCTAAAAGGGCCTTTTCCTTTGTGTTCCCCTCTCTGCCAGCGACAAAAGGTCCGTGCTCCTTCTCATCCCCCGCCGGGCCTTTCGCTCCTGTCGGCCATCCTATCCCCCCGTGTTCTGCAGCGCTGAGCCCCGACGTGTCTCTGCGGGGTAGAGCACGTATACAAACGCAGAAAAAGCCGCGTGCTCGCTCCCGTGTGCCCACAGCAGGTCAGCCGCCTCCTCCGGCGTCGAGTGAGCCCTCAGCCCTCCTCTTCTGGCACCGCTTGGTTTTGGGGCGCGGGCACCGGCCGCTGCAGCCGGAGGGGAGACCCAGGCACAAGCACTCGCCATCCCCGTGGGTGGTTCTTCAGTAGCAGCACATCCAGCACCGCCTGCAATTGGTTAATAAAGAATTAAATTCTTAGCAGAAAACATTCTCTCATGGTCAATCATGAAATTCCCACCTTCTCGCTGAAGAGCGGCTGCCCCGTGCACCCCGAGCAGCGCCGCCTTTGGAATTACTTCGTGGCAAGAGTACAGCCGGGCTGCAGCTGGGCTAGGTGGAGTACACACGATACCATTTATGTGTTGAATGAGCATGACGTGCGGAAATGAGACTCCACAGCCGAGATGGCTGTAAAGTAGGTGTGTTTATTCAGCGCCGGGCAGCACGGGGGGTCGCCCCACCACAATCGTGCGCGCCCAATGCAGCGGCTTTCTCAAATATATATAGTACTTAATCACATAAACATAAGATTTCCGAATACGCCTATACATATGCATGACCTGTCCCCGCTTCGTATTAAAATTAACTCTAAGACATCATTTTCATGAACTCCTCCCAACTACGCTTGCGCATTGCCTCCTGGGGGTGGTCGCTGAGGGTCGTGAGGATGAAGGCTGATGGTTCCTCTTCATCACCGCAAGTAACCTTTTGCTTTTGCGCAGACTCAGCTCTTCCCTGGTCTTTGTCCAGACCGCAGGGGCGGTTTCAGCCGCTTCTCCAGACAGGTTCTTGTTCATTATCAGGGGCTGTCCTTGCCAACATCACAAGACTTCTTGCTTCGTCTGGTGTTCAGTAAACTCTCAGGCCTGTCTTTTAGGTTATATATCACTACTAGCCAATTAGTACACAGCGTGTCATTATCTCTATCATATACCCCCGACTCAAGCAGAGGTTTTATAATTCTCTTCCAGCCTGACACGACTTGCAGTCTTTGTTTGCATAGACAGGTAAATACCGGGGGGGCGGGGAGGGTAGTCTGCATTATTCATTGGACTTGCAAGAAACGGGTCTTTTCTCCGCCAGCCTCCGCCGGCGGGTCTGTCCTCGCCGAGGGGAGGTGAGGCTCTCCTGCGAAGCCGAAGGGTCCCTGCAAACAAGCGCTCGCACAGGGCTTTGCCTCCGGATCTGGTGGATGCTGCTGGCACAAGCCGAGCGCTGCGTGATCCGTGCCGAAGGTCAGCCTGGCTTCTGTGGGCAGCTTTCAGCTGAACCCTCTGTCAGCGGCACAGGTGAGGAAGCTGAGTGAGGCTGAGGTCTGATGCCACTTTTCTTTTGTTGCTCCCACGGGCTGGCCTGCAGAGGGATCTCTTCTGAGGTTATGACACGTGAGCATCTTCGCAGTCACTTGCTGTCCGTACTAGTACCTGTCCCCAGGCCAAGGCAGCAGAGCACCTGGGGAGCCAAGGATGACTCCAAGAGGGAGGGAAAGGAAAAATAGGTGTTATCTCTGATTGCTAAACAAATCTGGAGCTCACTGGAGATGATAGATATGACTGTGTCTTTATGCCGCAGGAATGAGTCTCGTTGCGGTTGCTGCCGTTGTCAGAGGGGAGCGAGGGAGCCGTGCTGCGGGGGCAGAGCCACTCCTGGGAGGTGTCCTCTGAGGCACACGAGCCCTGGCAGCATCCGCTCATTCTGTTTTTGGGAACGTATCACAGCAGGTCTTGTTTCTGCATTGTCACCAAAGCTGAACTGAGTTGAATGGCATTTGAACTCCCAGGTTGTGGTTTCCATCACCATGTGGTGGATAATAAAGAGAAAGGAAAGGAAGTCCAATTCTGGGCTCCCTGGTTCAAGAAAGACAGGGATCTGCTGGAGAGGGTCCAGCAAAGGGCTACAAAGATGATCAGGGGATTGGATCATCTCTCTTATGAGGAAAGACTGAGGGACTTGAGGCTTTTTAGCCTGGAGAAAAGAAGATCAAGGGGGGATCTTATTAACGCTTACAAATCCTTAAAGGGAGGGCGCCAGGGGGATGGGAACAGTCTTTTTCCAGTGGCGCCCAGTGACAGGACAAGAGGGAACGGGCACACACTTGAGCACAGGAAGTTTCATCTCAATCTGAGGAGGGCCTTCTCTCCTGTGCGGGTGGCAGAGCACTGGCACAGGCTGCCCAGAGAGGTGGGGGAGTCTCCCCCTCTGGAGCCATTCCAAACCCGCCTGGACGCCGTCCTGTGCCACTGCTGGAGGTGCCCCTGCTCTGGCAGGGGGTGGCACTGGGGGAGCTCCAGAGGGCCCTTCCGACCCCCACCAGTCTGGGATTCTGTGATCCTGTGAAGTCTGTGCTCCACCGGGTGAGTCAGTGAAAGCGATGCGCGTACGGGACGCCGCAGAGGGAGCAGCGGTGGGGCTGCCCCGGGACCAGTCGGCACAGCACCGCACTGCGGTGTCCGCACCGGGGCAACGCGAGCACGTTTAAGAGAGTGAGAATTGTTGCAGAGCGAGGCAGAGAGTAAAAATACAAACGACAGAGCTGGAAAGAATTCAAAGTTTAATCCGCTAATTAATCCCAATAACTAATATTTAGTACAGAAAAGAGCCTTTTAAAATCATGCCATCCTGGAACAGATATGCACTTTTCCTTAGTCTTTAAATAGATCACTGGCTATATTTATATGCCAGTTTAGTTTAGCATGTTTCCTTTTTCTTTCTTGCATTTTTTTTTATTAAATTCTTTCTTTCAATAGCTTTCACATATTTCATTAACATTGTGTTTTATTAAAATCTTTTTGCAGTGATTAGAATTTTAAATGCATGTTTAAAGAGAAACCAAAGAGATTAAATGAATGCTAATAGAATTTAAGACACTCCATTAGCAACTTTGTGCCATATTTTTAAAATTCATGAAGCAACATGTTTAATTATATATGCTGATGAAATCCAGGTTATAGGGCCTACCAGTGAATTGACGTCAACACTATATGTTTAGTTTAAGGTTGAACAACGCATCAATCTTCATGTTTTCTGGCATAAGTCATTCATCAACACTGTCAAAGTCATGCAGATCCATTTATCAGCAAGTTACCGATCATTTGTAGAGAAGATAATCGGAAAGATCGTCTGCCTCTCCCTAAAGCTGTCTTTTGCATTTATTCTCTGTTTTTCTGAATTCACATTTTTGTAGCACCTCAGGAGCCTCATTGATGCATGTTCTCGCCCTTGAAGAGACTCAAAATAGCACAAAAATAAAAGTCCAGCACATGGAAGAGAGTGATGTAATTCAACCCAAAATATAGTTTCTCTAGGATCCCAGTAAAGCACTTTAACTCCCCGCAGACCTTCACAACTCATGATCTAGTGTTTCTTTGCCTTAAACCCTATCCTCTACTACACGATCCTGAGTTTTCTATCCCCAGTTTAAATCTTAATCTAAATTTAGGAGAGCTCTGGCTACCAGTGCTCTAACAGGAGAAGGGACAGGCACCCAGCTGAGACCCAACCTAACGACACGCCACCAAATGAAACCAATCTCTGCCCGCAATAATTAGAGCTGTGAGCAGGCCAGCTCCCATCATTCCCACGTTACCGCATCCCGTTAAGCCCGGCTGTGACGGCACGGCAGGGCGGGCGCCTCAAGCCTGATGGCCGGTCGCAAACCGCGGTATTCGTGAGCCGGCTGCTGACACGTGTGGGAGCTTTGCTCCGTCAGCGGATGGACATGCGGTTGAAATTGGGCATTGGCAAGTGTCCCCTAGCCGTCCCCCTCCTCAGCAGCCCCTCCTGCCGCCCCACTGCCCCTCCAGCCGGCAGGGCGGCCTCTGGCTCCAGCAGCGGGGGGAAAGCGGGGGTTTTGGCAGGAAACAGGGCATCTTCCTCCACTTCTGCACAACACGGGGAGTGTGGAGGGGTCGGCCGGGCTTCAGCGTTGGGGTGCACATTTTGAGTCACTTTTTCTATTAACACAAGGCAGGATGGATTTTGGTCTATGCTTCTATGAATAAAAGCCTCAGTTACCCGGTGTCAGTTTGAGAATAGGGCAGTACGGAGGTAATCACTTAAGTTCTGGCTTTCGAGATTTTTTTCTCTGGTTTTACATCTTTGTAATTCTGCTCTCAAGAATAAGTTTGTTCTCTGTGAACCACGAATTCTGCACTGCCTACCATAGGTGGTTTAATGCTGGTTTTGTAGTCACTATATATTCTCCTGAACCTGATTAACAGTCTTTGTGCTACTGTTGCCTGGAAGTTATCCAGTATAACAATTTCACTGGAGAATGGGATTTCATCAAAATGTATTACAGGAGTGTGCCAGTTTCAAAAACTTTAATCAGAAAAGGGATCTCGGAGCCAGGAAGGTATTTTCTGTTGAAAAGAGACACTGTGTTGAATTCGGGTGTGTTCTCAATTCATAAGCTGTTTTCACATTTTTCTTCCTACTTGGCAAAGCTACTGCCTGAAAAGTTTAATTCTTCTGCAGGACCTTGGGCTACCCCAGCTCTGGGCACTGCTGCAGGTCACAGATGCGGTGGGCATCGTGCGGGGGTCATCCTGCCCTGCTTAAAGCAGTCCTACATTACTCTCCGCACGGCAAAGTCCGGCTTATTATTAAATAAGGTTTTAAAAAATTGAGAAAAAAACCCCACAAACAACCCAACAATCAAGTCTGCTGAGGCAAGTGTTGAACACTTGGCCCTGGCACCTCCTGGTACGGCCACTACCACTGACAGTGCTTGTGGCTCCCGACTCCGCAGTCAGCCCCATCACCACGGGGTAGTTAAGCGTAATGGGTGTACAGGGGCAGGTCAGGATAATTGTCTAACGGATGTGCGATGCTCGTCAGGTCTCCTGAGTGTCACGTTTTGCCATTTCAAGTGTCACGCCTGTGGCAAATGGCCAAGTCACTCGGCTGTGCGGTGTGAAACTCTTATTCAAGGTGTAGTTCGCCCTTTTTCTTTATTCAAAACCTCCCATGGCTTAGCTGTTAGGTAGTTTGAGAACTTCTCAACTGAGAAGATCCAGTTTGTTCATCCCCCGCCTTATTTTGATCGTTCCGAAACGCTCGGGTGCTGACCCATAGCAGATGCTTAACTTTTAGCATAGGATCACTCCACTGAAATACAGGTCAGTGTTTATGTCTTTAAAGGAGGAACACATAAAGGCATTCAGCTGAAGTAAAGCCTGACTACACAAAAATAAATGTGAGTTCAGGGACAAAACCGAACTGCAATACCTTAAAATAAACCAAAAGCAAAGCACTTTGAGAGATCCCTCCAATGCTCACTGTGCTCCTGTTCGGTCTATGCACAAACCCAACACATTTCTTGGTGCACAATGGTGCGATGCTCATGTTTTCAGGACCAGCCACCAGTGTTCGTCACTTTGGGTTCAGGCAGTGCTCTGCCTCTGCTGTGCAACTTTGGGTTGTGGTGAGGTCGTGTAGTGCTGGCAAACTGAGCTGGCACACAAACCATTTAAGAAGGAAATCTCAATAACATTGGAAGATACCCTTAATAACATACTTTAACTTTTGATCAGCCCTGAAGCGGTCAGGTAGTTGCACCAGATGGTCGTTGTAGGTCCCTTCCAACTGAAGTATGCTATCTACTCCTGTTCTGTTCTGTAATAATGTATGGAACTGTTGCTTTCATTCTCCAGGATGCCTTTTGTTCCCTGAATGTCTTCTATTCATTACAAAAAAACAATTACGAAGAAGTAATTAATGCCAGGAGAGCCCCTCGGACGTGTCTGGCCCAGACCTCCACCCCAGTCGGGGCTGGCTCTGGGGTGAGCCCCGGCTGCTCGGGGTCGGGCTGTAGCTTCCCCGGGCTTCTGGGCTCAGCCCGGGTCTGGCACTGCCTGAGCCACCGACCAACTGGGCTCGTGAAGGGAAGGGCTCCTGACCTGCTGCTCTGCAGAGCGTGAGGATTTAAAAAAATGAGGGCAGTTCCATGAAAATCTCTGGCTGGAACCCAGATTTTATTTTCCAGTTGCTACTTTTCAGAATGAGTCATTTAACATTTGGGTTATTTTGCTGTATTTTTCCCATACATTACCTTCTCTGATTTTTCTGCTTTCTGTACTTGTAGGACTCCTGATTAGTGATGACATCATTCTTTGGTTTTGCTGTTGAAGAACATTTTAAAATAAAAATCAGCGTCTCAGCCAGATAAAAATAATCCTTGCTTTAGTGCCCGTGGATTTATTAATATGACTGCCTCTCTCTGCTATGGATGCTAAGCCTGATGTATTTTTAAAAACTCTTACCCACGGAGATCACTGAAGACGTGTCCCTCTCTGTTAAAGACACTCAGTATGGGGGCAGTTCAGAAGGAAAAAGGAAAAGAATTAAAGCCACAGCAAGATTTATTACCTGGGTACAAGTAACTGGCATGTGAGGGGACGGTTCCCTTCAGCGCTGTCTTGCGTTCGGGAAGGCACTGTGACAAGTGGTGCTCCGAGACCTTGATGCAGAGGAGCCTTTTGCTGTAGAGCTTGCCCGGTTTAACGTTAATTGCACCCAGGAAGGGTTTGTATGATGTTATCAGTTGATGTATAACTACAGCAAAGAGATGGAGGAGCCTACGGGCTTATTTAGCACAAAAATTCAGTCTCTCGAAAAATTGTCTGGAGAGCAGGCAGGGAGCTCTAAGGCCAGTGGACACCGTGCTACTCTTTAAACAAGGTTTTATTAAATACGTATTTAAAGAGGAATTGTTGAGCTAAGTCCATGGGTAGAGTAGCTCCCCTGGGGACTGGGTCGCAGCCGCGTAAGTACAGGCACGAACACCTCGCTTTGTAATACATTTATGTAAAATTAAGACCTGTTTTTATTTCTCGTCCCGCTGCTCCTGCTGCTCAGTCTCCAGCTGATGTCCTAATCCTCTCTTTGTCACTTAATTGCCGGCTGTTAAAATCGCTTTCCTTGAGCCTCTGCTCAGCCATGACTACTGCAGCGTTCGCCGTGCCGTTGGCTGGATGGGACGTTCCCGCGCCCCCGGGACAGCCTGGCCGCAGCGTCACCCGGCAGCCGCCGCCGCCGGCCTGGGGGGACACCACTGCGTCCCACGGGTGCAAAGCAGAGGGCAGACCCAGTGACAGGCGTTATGGTAGCACCGTGGCCTCCTCACTGGAGGCAGCACCGTGCACCAAGAGAGCACTCTGTCCCTGGAGCTGGAGAGGAGAGGGTGCACCGGTCAGTGCCATCCTTCCTCTGTCATTTCTTGCAGTCAACCTCTTGTTAAATGGGTTGCAAGCCCGGAACTCAAACAAGTGTTGAAAGAAAGACATTTTGAAGAAAGCTGACTTTTCTTGGCAAAAGCCAGGTTGTAGAGGAAGGTTTGGGGTCCCACCTGCCTCGCTGCCCCAGCTTGGTCTGGTAACAGGATGTCAGGGGAAGCACTGGGGTGGGGGAGAGGTCCCAGAGAGGTGCAAATTGTACCCCGCTGTTTGAATTGGCTCTGGTTAATCCCCTGGGGATTTTGCTCTTAAGCGCAGGCATACCTTAGTGGTCAGCCTTGCCTTAAAGCAGCCGGGGCCTCTTGCTATGAGGAAGTAAAATCCCAAAAGCTCAGGTCTGATGGTGCCCCGGAAAAAGTAAAGGGAGAGCTGGTGCAAGCTGTGGGAAGGTCCTGGCTTCAAGAGGGTGGAAGGGACATCCCGCAGCTTGGTGGGCAACCTGTGGACAAGGGTCAATGGGGTCTGCACTGGGCTGAGCATGAGAAACGTGACATCTGCCACTGCCATTTCTCCCTTTCCATTCGTGGAGCTTGCATTGCTGTGTCCTACGTCCCTGTGAGACTGTAGCATCTCTGCCAGCTCCAGGAGGTGGGGAAAGATCTAAAATGAAAAGTGGATGGATGGCTTCAGTCATGAACAAACCTGGTGACGTTCTATCTGCCCATGTTTAGAAGATACCCAGCTGCTAAGGGTCACCTGTATACAGTTGTCAGTGCTTGTGGCATCTCGTACCACAGCTGGTTGTGTCACAGACCAGCTGAGGAGCTGTGAGGGCTGTCCAGCTGTCACTGTGTCCCTCGGATGCCTTGGAGGCTCTTGAAAGCATCTCAAGAGTGAGCCTTGGCAAAAACCCAAGGGAGTCCATGACTGATGGAGAGGCTTCTGGAGGTGGGTAGGGACAACCAGCAAATCTCCTAGCTGACAGCAATTGAGGTCCTACGCTGACTTCAGCAGAGCCATTTACATCATGCCATTTACGTCAGTTGGGAAATGGCTCATTGACTTAATTGGGACTGTTCCAGTTTATATCAGTAGAAGATATGCACTATATTTGTTCACTTCCTTCCTTAAAAATACCAAAAGAGGAAAAATAGCACAAAATCCTGGTGCCTAATTAAGAAAATAAGTTTCTGCTAAGGTGACTTTTGAAATTTTGGCCAATATTGACTCCTTAAGGACTTCTAATTAGTACATTCCTTACTGTCTTTGTCTTCGTAGGTTCATTTCTGCATTAATACCTCATTTCATAAGTAGTGCAAATATAATCTTCCTTCTGTTTACAAAAAGAGAAAAAAGATTTTATTTCAACATAATGTCATTAAAAATGAATATTTTACAGATAAGCTTATGGCTGGAGGGGCTTTATTTTTGTAGGATTATTCTCTCTTATTTTGTAAAACTAAAGGGCAGCAAAGATATCAAGTACTTTCTAATACCATCAAAAAAGTTGACCAGTTTAATTGACATTTTTAAATAGGATTAATTTAGCACTTGAGAGAGATGAAAGATTGATAGAACTGGAAAGCACAGGCTGTAGTTTATGAACATGACAAAACGTCGGCAGAAACAGCAGTGGGCTTCAAATGTCCTGCTGTTCTCTTTTAGTGTGTCCTGAACAGACTCTTGAGACAATAATTCAGACTCGATCTCATTTTGTCTTGATCCTATATGAAATGGAGAATGACAATCATTAAAAATTTTGCTGAGCTGGTGGATAGTTTGGGACTAAGAAACCCAGTGCAACATTAAAAGTGCTGAGGCCATCACATTCACTTGAGTGATCTGAAGAGTGTAGAGGTGAAAGTCCGGCATCTAAGGAGAAGCAGATTCAGAAAGTAAGATATATTATTTTACCTTCCCGCACAGAAGACCATCTCCTGAGCTAATGCTTGCAATTTAAATACAATACCAAGGATTAATATCCTTTCATATTAGGCAAGGACTACTTGCTATGAATGATGGGATTATTGTGTATTTGAGCTACGTCTGAAATAACATACTTGTATTCTCCACAGAATTTAAATAGTTCTAAAGATATGACAGTGGTAGGAAACACGGGGCTTTTTCTTTTTCTGTTTTTTCTCTTTTAGAGGAAAAATCGTAGCTGAAATGTCGAACAACCTAAAATATTCCTTAAAGTTCATTGTAGATGGAATAAATGATCCATCTCTTAAGAGGTCATCCTATCTGTACTTATGTCATCTATAACTTCATTGTGTTTTCTTCTCAGGTGTGGGAAGATATTCTGGCTGACCATGATTTTTCAGACGCTGCACGGACCAACTCATCTTTGAAACCAGTTATGAAGAGAGAGAAACACTTATTTTTAATTCAGGGAACCGGGAGGGTTGCGGTGGTGAGACAGCAGGGAGTTCAGCAGAGCCTGGGGCTGGAGGCAGCAGGGGAGGACGCCCACCTCTGCCCTGTCCCTGCCAGTGGGGACCACAGGTACGAGCCAGGCAGAGCGTGCCCCGCGGTGCTGGGCAGGGGGACGCTGGCTCGGAGAGGGGTGCGGAGGTGGAGCAGGGCACAGAGCTCTGCGGGAGGGCGGGGAAGCAGTGGGTACCAGACGTATGTGGGGCCACCGTTGTTCCCTCCTTGAGGGGAGGACAGGGCAATGAGAAATTCTCTGACCAGCTTGTACCTGAGAGTCATTACTTCCCTCTTTTAGGAAAGCATGGCTTGTGTGGCCACCACCGGCCCACGCGCCTCGCGAGCGGCGAGGAGCAGAGCGAAAGGACACCGGCGTCCCCGAGAGCCACCGCTTGCAAACATGGCAATAGCCAACAGTGCCAGGATGCGCGCCTGTCCTCGGGGGGATTCACGGGCACAGGAGAAAGGCTGCATTTACCCGATAATGCACTTGAAGTGCACAATTCAAGTGGTGATCTTTAAAGTGCTCAATGAAGTACACTGAAACGCTGCGAAACAACTGTTCTTAAGCGGCTTCTGGGGATGCTGCTTTTAAAATATGAGTTTCATTTCTTTTGTGTGGTGTTCCAGGTCACTGGTCCTTTGTTCCACTTCTGTGAGCCCTTGTTGGATGACTGCCATTTCTCATCCTTCTTTGATTATTTCCAGCTTTATTTAAGAAGCTGCTCTCTGCAGATCATTTAATGAGGAGGATTTCCTCGTGCAGGAAAGCTTCCATCTTTTTCTTTTAAGTGTCAGGGTGGATGTTTCTTCCGCTGCATAGGAACCGCGTTTAACCGTTTTGTTTCTTTAATTCATAGTGAGGAAGTTTCCCTCCTTTGGCTCCGTGTGAAGTGACAGTTTATAGCATCTCCCCTGGAACCGTTTTAAAGAAAATAGAGAAATACTCGCGTCGGATTCTGTGAAAAGTGTGTCTCACCAGAGACATGTCCATCTCGCTTGAGGTCCTGTTCAACTCATCTTAGGATGGTTTTATAGTCCTTTACTAAAGCTATTGCCGTTCCTGCATCAAAGTTACAGCTGGTCTGAGATTTTCAAAAAGTACTGTTAAGAGTGGAAAGCCAAACCATTGCGTGGGCCTTGGGGAAGAAATAAGGCTGGAGGTACTGGGAAGGTTGGAAGGGATGTTTTAATTTCTTCATGCCCTTTGGGAAGAAAGGAAGACGGAGGGAAAAGGGAGAGAAGGGGAAAGCACTGCTGAGAGGGGATGGCCAGCCCTCACAGCCAGTGCTGGAGCACCCAGGAACGAGCAGGTCTGGGGCTTTCGTGGTGGGACCTGGCGATGTCCATGGCAGGGCCCTCCTCACTCCTCACCGGTGCTCCTCACGCTTCCCCACTGTTGGTTTTGGCTGTCTCAGCTGCTCTGGCAAGGGTGATTTTCCGCTTCATTCACAAGACGTACGGCTTGCGTGCGGCTGAATATGAGCCGGCAGTGTGCCCAGTTGGCCAAGAAAGCCAACGGCATCCTGGCTTGTATTAGAAATAGCGTGGCCAGCAGAAGTAGGGAGGTGATTGTGCCCCTGTACTCAGCACTGGTGAGGCCACACCTCGAGTATGGTGTCCAGATTTGGGCACCTCAATACAAGAGAGATATGGAGGTGCTGGAGCGAGTGCAGAGGAGGGCAATGAAGCTGGTGAAGGGCCTGGAAAACAAATCCTATGAAGAGTGGTTGAAGGAGCTGGGACTGTTTAGTTTGAGGAAGAGGAGGCTGAGGGGAGACCTCATCACTCTCGACAACTATTTGAAAGGACACTGTAGAGAGGTCGGTGCTGGTCTCTTCTCACAGGTCATCAATGACAGAACAAGAGGGAATGGCTTCAAGCTCCAACAGGGTCGATTTAGACTGAACATTAGGAAAGACTTTTTCCCAGAAAGAGTGGTCGGGCATTGGAATAGGCTGCCCAGGGAGGTGGTGGAGTCCCCATCCCTGGAGGTGTTTAAGAGCCGTTTAGATGTGGTGTTGGGGATATGGTGTAGGGGAGAACTTTGTAGAGTAGGGTAGATGGTTGGANCCAACCTAGACAATTCTATCATTCTATGATTCTAAGACCCTGCAAGGCAGCGTCTGGTGTGTTGGGTGCCGGAAGGAGCTCCTGCTGCCTCTGGCCGGCGTGCCCCTGGGCGCCCCGGGCAGCCCTGCCCCGGCGCCTCCCAGTGCTGCCCTCCCCGGCCGGGGCTGGATGTGGTGCACACGGGGAATGAGCGGAGGACAGATGCTGCTTCAGGGCTGTTTCCTATGATTTTCTTTTTTATCGTTTTAAAGGGAAAAAGCCTTCCTTGGAAACTAAAAGGCAAATCATAACAAATTTAAATGCAAGCTCTTTTGGATCTTTGTTTTATACCCAGGTAAAAGCTGCCTAAAATCAGTTTATTTAGTATTCTTTCTTACTTCTAAACCTGTTTTTGTAGTGCAAAATTCAAGTGTAACCCTCACCAGCAAGTGCTGATGAAGACACGATACAACATAAGCTCAAGCTACATGCCACGCATGTTCCAGAGAATGCTGATGAAGACACGATACAACATAAGCTCAAGCTACATGCCATGCATGTTCCAAGGAAAACAACACCATTTATATGCACAGAGGTTTCAAATAAGTCTCTGCACTCAGTTTCACTGGCTCTCACAGTCTGAAGGGAAATAAGTTTTTTTTAGTCCTAGTTAGGGCCAGTTGTCATCTGTCCTCCTGCCGGCACGGCACTGGTCAAAGACCGGCAACCAGAGGAGAGCAGATGTGCTGCTGGAGTGCACCTACTATTTTTTGCACCCAAATATTCACAGCAGAGCTATTACTGCAGAACGTGTTACCGGTAACACAAGCTTGTGGGCATCATAATAGTGTCTAAAAAGGGTCTCTCAGTTGGTTTCAATAAGGCTGACATATACGGGAAAAAATAGTGCCAACAATTTAGTTTTCTTCCTTGGTGTTGCTGCTTTTCTGTGGATTTTTGAACAAAAAAGGAGTTTGGCTGTGGTTACCCTTTTGTTCTGACTGCTCTTTTCCAAATTGCATTGATTATGCTGGATATGATGTTGCTTCCTATTTTCAAGAAAAAGTGTGCCCAGTAAATTATGCAATTTTAGTTTTTACCCTTTTGCTTTGCCTGTGAGAAACATTAGCAAATACTACAGAGATAAGGGTAATTTCAGAATCTGTGGGCTGTTATTTCAAATTTGTCTTTCATTTTTATGTCCTATTTTGTCAGAGGAATTGAGATTTCTGCTCAGTGTCAGACCACCATTGTTTACAATAGCAGCAAATGTTCATCTCTTCTTGTATCTACTTTCTTCGTTTTTTTTTTCAGTTCTTTCCCCCTAATTTTTATCATGGTTAGCACTCTTCAAATACATTTTTTTCCTAGATTAAATGCTAGAGATAAACAGGGGTAAGTAGACACATATTGCTGTGTACAGCTCTGCGAAAAACTGTAGAAAAAGGGTGTTGAACTGCCACAAGAGATGCTGCCATTAGTAAATGGTTGTGGGTTTCAATTCTGCTTTTATTCTTTTTATCTTGTTGAAGGGTTCTATGCATACAGCCATTATTGAATTGTTTTAAGCTCCTTTTCCTTTTGAGGGTCAACACCATTACCTCTCTTTATATGATTGTTTTTATATTTTATATACCAAACTTCCTCCACTATGCTGCCACATTTGGGTTTTTCCAATACAAAAAATGAAAGAGAAAACAAGGGCTGAAACACATCCTTTATTTTCAACATTCACTTTTCCTTTTGGTTTTCAATCTTAGGTTTGTTTACTTGATTATTTTAAGTAAATTGAGTAGGGTACAAGATGCCATCCTCCCAGAGAGGTCTCTCTAGGGGGACTGAAATCATAATCCAATGAGATAACTTGTGTCTAGGAATGAGAAAAAGAATAAACTCGATTCCTCGAACTTTCACAGCTCTGGAGAGCGCAAAATACAGCAGCAGTGACCCTGCCTGGCTCGCAGGGCAGGGCAGTCCCCTCCCACGGCTTCGTCTGGGATGTGGAGACATTGAACCCCTTTCCTCAGACCCTGTCCTTCCTGCGATGAGGTCCTTGAGTCTTGCAGCAAGTTGTGAATTGGGAGAAGGAAGAAGCAAGAAGTCGGAAGTTACTGGGTGTTTGCAGTCAGCACTTTGGTGTCAGAGATGCTGCCATTCAAGGAATATTGGGGGATCTTCTGTAACACAATGCTATTGTAGAAGAGCTAGAGTGGGGACAACAACAAACAACAGCAAAACCACAAAAGACCCCTGAATCTCATCCAGAGGAGGCTTCGTACCCTACAGGTACGCCAAGTCCGAGAGCGGGCACAACAGTGAGGACAAGTGCTTCTAAGGAGCTTCCAGGAGGCAGCCGAGTTGTCCAAGGCGGCCAAGGCCAGAGCTGGAGCACCTCTGCCCGAGCCTGTGTGAGAGCCTGGGAAATGAAGGCACAAAACCCGCATGTTCCTGAGCTGTGCCAAAGGGAAGGAAGAAAAGAAGGGGACATTTTTTGCTCTGACTAAGATTGCTGCAATGATCTGTAGCTGTTTCCACTGAAAACCAGGGTAGGCATGAAGTGTCTCTTGATAACATCTTTGCTAATCACAGTAAGTGGAGCTTTCCAAAGTGAGAGAAGACGTCACAACCATTAATATGACTATTCAGCAGTTCTCCCAAATAATAATAATAAACATCTTGGTTTTTTTCCCATCTTGCTCCACCAGGCTGTCCAGAATGAATGAATTATGATTTATTTTTTATTAAGTCAATGATATATGTGCAGGTGTGAGATGGGAGTGGTCGCAAGATGACTGTGGTCTTTTATACCTGTATGCAATGCATGCTTTCCCACAGTTGTTATTGCTATGATAACGGCAGCAGTGATTATCTGGCGATCCATGATCCAAGCCTACCTTGAATGTGGGACCCGTTTTGCCACAGCTTGCTTCACACAAATTTCCTTTGAGAGCCTCTAATTTCTGTTGAAAATACAAAGGCCAGCTTCCTGCTACATTGTTTTGACACTCTGTTGTTGGCATCTTTTCTTTGGGAGGGGAGGAGTCAAACATAAGGTCTCGATCTTTTCCTTCAAAACTCTGCCAGTTTATTGCCATCTGCTATGCCCAGGGGACAGGGCTGGCCTTCCCGGGTGCCAGCTCCTGCTGCAGCTGAAGCTGCCATCCTTGCAGGCGAAGAGAGCCGTGCGCTCATCTCTGCCAAGCCTCTGCGCTGCTTTCCCTGAAACTCATTCCAAGGTTCTTAAGTTGTCTTAAATTTCCTTCTCATCTGAAATGGGCTTCCAAGTTATCCAGGAACCCATCACTCCATGAAGCTCCAGTTTCCATCTGAGGAGAACATGTTAGTCTTCAAAAGGTGTTTTATATGGTTTTGAATTGAAAAGTAATAGAATCATACAATGAGAGAATGGTTTAGGTTGGAAAGGACCTTGAAGTCCATCTAGTTCCAACCCCCCTGCCATAGGCAGGGACACCTCCCACCACACCAGGCTGCCCAAGGCCACCTCCAGCCTGGCCTTGAACACCTCCAGGGATGGGGCCTCAACAACCTCTCTGGGCAACCTGTGCCAGTGCCTCACCACCCTCACAGGGAAAAACTTCTTCCTAATGTTCAATCTAAACCTGCCCTCTTCCAGTTTGAAGCCATTCCCCCTCGTCCTGTCACTCCATGCCCCAGTAAAAAGTCCTTCCCCAGCTCTCCTGTAGGCCCTTTAGGCACTGGAAGGCCGCAATAAGGTCTCCCCGGAGCCTTCTCTTCTCCAGGCTGAACAGCCCCAACTCACAGGAGAGTCTGAAAGCCTTACACGCTGCCTGCACGCCTGGCACTTGGCTTGTCAGCACTGACAGCTGCCCCCACCTCTGTGAAGAGCAAGGATGACTTTTCTCAGTGTGCCATTACCTGGGACTGTGCTTTCCAAGGTGTGAACAGGGTGCAGGGTTGGCTGGGTTCGTTAAACGTTCGCCTGGAGGCAGGCGCAGTCTGAAGTGACTGGGAAGGGGAGCAGGGTGCGGGTGGGAGACCTGAGCAGGGGTTGGGTGCCGCTGCCCCAGCCGGTGAAGGAGCAGCAGGAGCAGGAGGGCGAGACGGGATGCAGCTCTCCCAGCTCCCTCAGCAAGTCCTCACAGCTCCCCTGGAGACACCCCTAGTAGCCCTGGGGAAAGGCAGAAATGTGTAAGCCTCTGTTTTAATTCTCACGAACTTTCAGGGTAATAATTCTCTTTCATGGAAGAAATAATAATTCTCTTTCATGTCTTTCAGAACAAGAGGAAACGGCCTCAGGTTGCACCAGGGGAGGTTTAGATTGGATATTTGGAAAAATTTCTTCACTGAAAGGGTTGTCAAGCACTGGCAGAGGCTGCCCAGAGCAGTGGTGGAGTCACCATCCCTGAAGGTATTTAAAAGACGTGTAGATGTGGTGCTGAGAGACGTGGGTTTATGGTGGACTTGGCAGTTCTGGGTTAATGGTTGGACTCAATGATCTTAAAGATCTCTTCCAACCTAGACGATTCTATGATTCTATGAATTACTGTAGACAGCCATGGTTTGTGGAGGATCTCTGCATCCATCTCTCTCACTGGCACTTAGTGCAGCTTGTCTTGCACATCTCTGCTCAGCCTCCATGCGCCTGTCATTACCCAAACCCACGTTCCCATGCTCTCGTCAGCAGCATTTACCACGCTGGTAAACGTCTGTCAACAGCAAAAGAAGAGCAGTGGCTTTCTAAGCATACTTCAAGTTTTCACCATTAACCTTTCAGTTCTTGTCAGAATTTTACCAGTAAAGTTCCAGGTCAGTGACAGGAACATGACAATGTGAATTTAGGAAGCGAGCAGGCGGGAGGTGGAGCAGGGGTACACCGCTCCTGCACGGCACTACGGGGACAGGTGGTTAAAAACAACCACAAATGTGAATAATGGGTCTCAGTTACCATTGGGTGCTCCAATTAGTGCCAGATGTCAAGCGGATGTTTGTTCATCCGAAAAATGTTGCAAAGCCAGATCAGTATTTATCCGTTGTGTAACTAAAAATTACTTGTTTCAACGTATCTACATTTTTCTGAACGCTCTTTCCCCTGGCTTCAAGCATACAGAAGCAACGCGTGTTCCAAAGTGCATATTTTTTTTTGTATGTACAAGCAGCAAAAATACCTGATCTGTTTTTTTCCCGAGCATTACCTCGTTGCCATCTGCCAGCTGCATGGCTGTGCACCTTCTCCTGCCATCCAGGGCCTCCAAGAGGACGTTAACAGCATTGGCCCCGCTACCAGCCCCCCGTTGGCATCGCTTCTAACCAGGCACCAGTCCGAGCTGGAGCCCTCGGCCACCACCCGTTGAGCCCAATGGTCCTGACAAAGCTTTTCAGCTACCGTGCCACCTACCATCCGGGCTGTACCGCCACAGTTTGACCTCAAGGATGCTATCAAGGTTATGTCAAAAACCTCACTAAAGAAAAAATACATCCACAAACCTTATGATAAGAAGGCTTTTTTGGACATTTACCTTAAGAACACGGATGTCACCACCTACTGAGGATGGGCAGTGATTTTTATGGTTATTGGCAAATGGGAAAAGTGAGGGAAACAGACTTTTAGGGCTTTTTTTAAAACTGGAGGTGTTAGCAAAGCTCATTACCAAGATTTATGCCTTCTGTACTTCTTTTGTTATTATTTGAATTTTATATTGTCCCGTTTTAAGAACCTCTTTCTCTATTTCTCCCAGCCCCTGTTGGCAACCCCTTTTAGTGCTCTAGGAAGGAAATCCGTCTTTCTTGAATTACAGGAACATTGTCTGCTCTTCTGTGAACCCTCTTGCTAAAGAAAGCTGATGGAATGATTAGAAAAATAGAAATATTTCCTTATGAGGCACTAAATCCACTACTTTCCTAGAGAGATGCTTAGGAGAGCGTGCCCTGTCCTTGACTGGCTCACGGCACTGAGCCGGCGGCCGCGCTAGAGGCAGTGTCCGTGGACAGGGGGTCGTAAAGCCGCTGCTCAGCATTCATAAGCTGGGACTACGTATTAATACTCAGCATTGTGCCGTCCCATTAATTTACTAGAACACAAACCTAAGTGGTAATTATTAGCAGTGCCCATTTACTATAGCCATTTTATTTTTCATGTCTCTTAAACATTAATCGTTCTTCTTAATAGGATGAGGTTGGTTGAACAGATGTGAAATAAATGGTATAGGTCTGTGTTCAGTAATTGCTTTTTACATTTTTTTCCCCTCTTTTTTATATCCTACCTATGCAAACACACCATTTAAGATTATTCTGAGTGTTTAGTAGACTCTTGTGCCTAAGCGTCACAAACAGTTACCAGAGACCTTAAAATACATTAGGGGTGTTGGGTATCGCAGGTACTTTTTCCCTGCGCAGCAAAATTCAGTAGCAGAGCAGTTACAACAGGAATCGCTGGGGAAGAGGAGGAAGTGCATCCCGTTGTAGCTGTCACTCAGTGCGGTATCGCGCAGGGAAGCACAGAGGGTAACTAACGGTTTTTTGTAGGATGGGAACCTCTCCTTGGATCTGTATTGGCGCATATCTTGGGTAGTGATGTTCGGCCAGTCAGATTACAATTGCTTCTGAAGATTATACAAGAGCAAATAATTTAAGTCCCCTAATGCTGTTGTATTTCCTAATTAGGAAAACAAACAGGTAAATAACCATTTGGATACCAAGTCAGCGTGCCTGATAACCCCATGTAATTATAAATGTGATGCCTAGAAAAATTCTCGAAGCAGCCACTGCAAACACCCCCACCCCACCTATGAGCCGCTGGTGGACTTTGGACCTTGTAGAAGTCTGACGTTGAGCATCACAGAGTCTCACAGGCAACTTCAGAGGCATCATCCACACTTACAATGTCGAGGTATTGTCTTAGTGCTGTGTTAGCTTTCCTTCTCCTGTTTTTTTTAAAGGAAAAGAATAGCGTTGATGTGAGCAGAAGTGTTTGGCACGGAACCTGTGTCCTCAGAAAGTGTTAATTTCATTAGAAAACTTAAAATCTGATGTCTATTAAATATTTAGAAAAAAAATTAGAAGAAAATCTTCATGATTTTCAAGTAACTTATTAAAAGAAATAATCCCATTTGTGCAGAAGCCCCTCTCTCTCCAGTGTCTTCTCCCAGAAGGCATCAGGGAGAGAGGTCAGGAGAGAGCCAGCCCTGGCCTGTGCTGGCCACTGCGGAGGCACCGCGCACAATGGCCGTCGTGCCCGGAGAGCAAGCCGCTGCCACAAGCAGGTGAGTGTGGGCAGACAGAGAGAGGAGCCTGAGCTGGGAATCGGGATGGCAGAAAAGGGCTTCAGTTTCCCGGTTGTTCACTCGCGGTCAGTCTGCAGCAATTACGCAGAGGAGGTTTTTTTGTGATGGTATTCTATTTTTCTCTATCAAAATACCAGAAAAAAAATCTTCTGTTGTTTGGGGCTTTTTTTTTGTTTTGTTTGTTGGGTTTTTTTTCTTTTTTCCAGATGTCTGTATTTTGTGTCTAGTACGGGCAGAAGAAGGTGCCTTTTCTTAATTCCCAGTGGCCTGCCTGAGAGAGATATCGCGAGCTGGTGTCCATCAAGCCTGAGCTGCTGCACACAGCAGTCCTTCACGTGGAAATGTTCTCACTGACTACATCAGGCTCAAGAGTGAGAGAACAGGAGAGCACCTCTTCTGATATCAATTCACCACCAAAACTGGTAATCTTACTTCCAAATAAGATGTTTCCTTACTTGGGGCACAGTGCCTTGGGCAGACATTCTCTCTCCTCTGCTAATTTTCTTTTTTATGTGGTTCAGTCATAGAGGCGTAGAATCATAGAGCAGTCCGGGTTGGAAGAGACCTCGAAAGATCATCTGGTCCAATCTTTTGTGGGAAGGGGAACCTAGATGAGATTTTCTAGCACCCTGTCCAGCTGTGTGTTGAACATCTCTGGTGATGGGGACTCCACCACGTCCCTGGAGACATTGTTCCAGTGGATGATTGTTTCGACTGTAAAAAATTTCTTTCTTATATTGAGATGAAACCTCTTGCAGTACAACTTGTACCCATCACCCCTTGTCTTCACCATGGGGGTCCTTGTGAAGAGAGAGCCTCCATCCACTTTGGAGACACTCTTAAGTACTGGACTGCTGTGATGAGGTCCCCCCTGAGCCTTCTCCTCTCCTCCTTCAGTCTTTCCTCATAGGGCAGGTTCTCCAGCCCTTTGATCATTGGTTGTGCTTGTGACCATCATTAGGCTGTGGCCTAAATTCCTTATTTCTGCAATTACTTTTCTCTTCACTTAATTGCTGCCCTGTGGGTTCTTTTCATGTTTTGTTTTGTTTTTGTTTTGTTNTAAAAAATTTCTTTCTTATATTGAGATGAAACCTCTTGCAGTACAACTTGTACCCATCACCCCTTGTCTTCACCATGGGGGTCCTTGTGAAGAGAGAGCCTCCATCCACTTTGGAGACACTCTTAAGTACTGGACTGCTGTGATGAGGTCCCCCCTGAGCCTTCTCCTCTCCTCCTTCAGTCTTTCCTCATAGGGCAGGTTCTCCAGCCCTTTGATCATTGGTTGTGCTTGTGACCATCATTAGGCTGTGGCCTAAATTCCTTATTTCTGCAATTACTTTTCTCTTCACTTAATTGCTGCCCTGTGGGTTCTTTTCATGTTTTGTTTTGTTTTTGTTTTGTTTTTTCTGGGCTACTAAAACACTTGCCATGATCTGTCTTTTTAGGAAAGCGGGAAACAAGATGCTGAAGCAGATTCTGGAAGCACCTACTGCAACNAAGATCATCTGGTCCAATCTTTTGTGGGAAGGGGAACCTAGATGAGATTTTCTAGCACCCTGTCCAGCTGTGTGTTGAACATCTCTGGTGATGGGGACTCCACCACGTCCCTGGAGACATTGTTCCAGTGGATGATTGTTTCAACTGTAAAAAATTTCTTTCTTATATTGAGATGAAACCTCTTGCAGTACAACTTGTACCCATCACCCCTTGTCTTCACCATGGGGGTCCTTGTGAAGAGAGAGCCTCCATCCACTTTGGAGACACTCTTAAGTACTGGACTGCTGTGATGAGGTCCCCCCTGAGCCTTCTCCTCTCCTCCTTCAGTCTTTCCTCATAGGGCAGGTTCTGCAGCCCTTTGATCATTGGTTGTGCTTGTGACCATCATTAGGCTGTGGCCTAAATTCCTTATTTCTGCAATTACTTATTTCTCCTTCACTTAATTGCTACATTGCTACCGTGTGGGTTGTTTTCGTGTTTTTTTGTTTTGGTTTGTTTTTTTGTTTTGTTTTGTTTTGTTTTGTTTTGTTTTGTTTTGTTTTCTGGGCTACTAAAACACTTGCCATGATCTGTCTTTTTAGGAAAGCAGGAAATGAGATGCTGAAGTTGATTCTGGAAGCACCTACTGCAACAATTTGCAAGTCGGCAAGTTCCTGACCGTTTGATGCTACTCAGTATAAATGTTTGGGTCATTCTGCTCTCGTGTGTGATGCATAGCAAAGAGTCGCTCTTTGTTCCTGGAGCAGGACTAGTTCTGTTGATACACTTGGGAATTGGCCTATTCAGTACCTTGTAAACACAGTCCAATCCCAAAAGTGAAGCCTCAAGGACTCCAAGTCTCTTCCACAGCCAATTTCAGGCTCTGGAGAACGAGAAAATAACCGTGTAGGCAAAGGATTACCAGGCAATTATTTCTGATTGTCTCTATTTCTGTCTGCTTAGAAAACCAGGAAACAGGATTTACTTTTGAACAATTGCTTTAATAAAGTCGGTTGAAGTTTCACCTTGCTGGAAGATGGGTACTGTTTGAACTGGGAAACCATCTGTTTATCCAAAATAATTGACCTTGATATAACATTATCTGTTTCTAGAGCCTTAAATCATGACAATTGCAGACACCTCTAAGTCATCAGCGAACTCATTTTGCTCGGATCCAGTGTCATCTTTGCAGGAAAGGTATTACATGCGCTTTTTCAGTTTCACGTTGAGGATTAGCATTTACTTTCAAGCATGATGTGAGGACGGCAGTTTGGGCTCGCGGGCAAATGGGGCTCGGGGTCGTCATGGACAGGTTGTATCCCTTCCTCTGTGCTTCCCGAAGTGTAAGACCGGACACGTTTCTCTCTTTATAGCTATTTTCCAAGGGGAGGCGAAAGTGCTGTGTGTGCGTGTGACCTTGCAGCGGCTCTGCCAGCGTGGCAGCACCCTCTGCCAACCAGCAGCCATGCCGGTGGGTTTTGCCCTGGTGTCCTCTCTGCTCGCGTCATCGGGGCTGTGACCGAGAAAAGGGATGACGAAGAAATTTCCCTGAGCTCTCCCGACTCTCCCTGAGCGGTGGGTAGCCGAGACAGGTCAGACCTCCCAGCCCGTCTGAGCAGGGACCGCGGTTCGTGCGCGCCCAGTCCGCAGGGGCAGATGCAAAGAAGTAGCTTCATTCCCTGTCCCCATTCTTCCACTGCAGCACAGCGCGGGGCTCAGCCCCGCTCCGAGCAGGTCCCTGCTCCGTGCAGCACCACCGCCTGCTCCGAGCGGCGCAGCGCAATTCTCAGCCCCGGACACACCTGCGCATCCCTTAGTGCGGGATTCTCAACACATCGCGTTAGCCCACCGCGCCGTAATCATCTGAATTACCTTTCCCTCTGCTTCCTTTGGGATTCAAGCAGAGAGGAGACACTGAAGAGAATCCTTGACCTTCGTGGGTCTCTTATGAATCATTAACCCAGAAGATGGATGGGGGAGAGGTCCTGCAGCCTGGCGGTGCAGCGCTCGCATTTCATTTCTGTACATCTCTAGCTCAGCTGCTGTTCTGCTCTTTTTCTGGCAGTATAACATTATTGCTTGCGGTGGAAGTGTAGCAAAGGTCAGCTTTCCCATATATCTCTTCAGTTTAACAATCTCTGCCCTTTATCCTTGTGCATTTGCATAATGTGCGTATAATGGAGGTGCAAAATTCTGCCTTCTCGCTCCAGAACCTGCAAGTGAGTTTGTCACGGTGTCCGCTTCTTTAAAGAAATAATGTTGTACTAATGTGTAACCTTTGGGAATCACTCTGACAACACGTTATAGTATGGCAGAGCTTTAAATTTCATCATTAATTTTTTTTCCCTGATGTTACAACCTTTTGTTTTGCTTTTAAGTTGAAGAAAAGCCTTCCCTTGCGCAGGGCTTTCCCAGAGTGCCCCCTTGGGGTGGTGTTGCTGCCCAAGGGCACAGCTCTGTTGGACCGAGGCTTTCCTGCTCGTGGAAAATATTTCTGGTGTGCTTTGTGACTGATGGATTGACTTGCACTGAAGAACTGCCTTCCTGTGTGAGATGTCTGATGAGAAGTCCAAGTCCAGAGCAGAGTTTGGGCAGTTTAATTTTCGCAGGTCTGCCAAAGCCCCTGATTCATCAGGCTGAACTGGTGCTCACAAAACAAGAGCCCCGGTTTTGAGGGTCCAGCTGGTGTTGGTACCTCAGCATCATGCTTCAGCCCCCTGCCTGGCCGGGCCACCCTCTTGCTGTGTGCTGATGCCACATGTGGCCATGTGGCCACCGTCTGCACGGGGGCTGCAGCGGGTGACACCGGGCTCTGCTGGCCACCACCAACCTCCCACGGCACTGGGTGCTGGGAACCATCCTGCCCATCTTCCTGGGC
>VUYV01000416.1:462370-488420 GCA_008711295.1 Anarhynchus alexandrinus | reverse complement strand
CCGGGTTGTGGGGGACACCTCTCCCTGCCTGGCTTCCCAGATATAGGGCCCCCTCCCCGGGTTGTGGGGCATCCTTCTTGTTGCCTGGCTTCCCAGTTATAGGGGACCCCCCCTGCTCTGGGGTTGTGGGGCTCGTGTCTCCATGCTTGGCTCCCCAGATATAGGTTACTCCCCACCCAGGGTTGTGGGGGGCCTCTCTCTTGCCTGGCTCCCCAGATATAGGGGACCCCCCTGGGACCTGTAGTCTTCCCTGGGGTCCCCCTTTTTTCCTCGCCTCTGGTTCTCCATCCCTCAGGGTCTCCTTCCCTAACCACCATTTTTGGGGGGTGTGGGGGACCCCTGTCCCACCCTGTTCACTCTAATGAGCATTCTAGGGTCCCCCTTGTTGTCCTCATCCCCCACCGTCACTTCCCCGAAGGACAACAGTGTCCCTTCTGCTGGGGGTGACGGTTGGGATGGGTGCTGGTTCTACAGGAGGAACTGCCGGGGGAATCCCAACTGCCTGGTGGGCATCGGGGAGCACGTCTGGCTGGGCGAGATAGATGAGAACAGCTTCCACAACATCGACGACCCCAACTGCGAGCGCCGCAAGAAGGTAGACCACCCCCCTGCCCCTTCAAAAGCCCTTTCCAGTCCCTGGGGGAAGATGGGGAGAAGGGCGGGTGACACCTCGTGTCCCCCTGTAGCCAGGGAGTTTGGGATGTGGCTGTTTGTACGATGCCGGAGTGGCGTTTTCCCGACAAACAGCCGTGAAGCGGCCGCCCCAACTGTTGGATTTCTGCTTGCCTCCTCTGCAGCGACGAGTGACCACTGTTGCTTTCTCTCTTACGCCAGAACGCGTTCGTGGGCTTAACGAACCTCGGCGCCACGTGCTACGTCAACACTTTCTTGCAGATGTGGTTTCTTAACTTGGAGCTCCGACAGGCCCTCTACTTGTGTCCCAGCGCCTACTGCGAGTACGCGGCCGGAGAGGGCATCCCAAAAGACAAAGGTGGGTGGTTTTGCTCATTTTTCTCCTAAAATTTTACACACTGGTGTCCGCTTGGGGATAACGTTTATTGGGAGAATCAGTGGGCAAAGCTACAACCGCTCATCTGATCTCCACACCATTGTTTTTGAGTCCGTTGCCCGGCTTTTAGGAACAAACCATCCTTTACCCGAGTCGTTTCTTAAATCGATGTGATCTAATCTGGTTAAAAAAAGCCGATCTGGGTTTGTTTCTTGCCAGGCTGCTTCCCAAACTGGTTCCCAGCTTAATGATGGTGCTGGGGGTGGAAGCACATGGGTTGGGGCTGATCTGTGCTACTGTGGAGCCGCACTCGTCCCATGGGAGGGCAAAAATTTAGGTCCCCGGTACGAATGAGGCTCCTTATTGCCCGCACAGTGGACGCAAGAGCCTCGGGCAACGTACCCTTATGTATGGTGTGGTGCTATAGGTACACTCTGGGTCAGGGCAGCCACCTGATTTCTTCTGTTGTTGTTTTTATGGTAATTTTAAATGATGTCTCACCATTTAGGGTAAAAAAGAAGCTGTTGCTACAGGGTAATCGGCGTGCGCTGCTTAAACTGTTCACTCGCAGCTCATGCTAGTCACTGTGGGATATTTACAGTTGGACTCGATGATCTTAGGGGTCTTTTCCGACCTAAATGATTCTGTGTTTCTATGATATTTGGCCTGCACTGGCACTTTGCTGTCATCGCTGACGTGAACGGCTTCGGTTCTCATGATAATTTAAAACAGCTTTTAAAAAGCATATCGCTTCTAATCATTAAATTTACCCATACAAAGAAAGAGCAAGCGAATTACTTGAAAGGGTTCTCTCTTGCCTTGAGTGACTTGCTGTAACTTCTGCAACTCGTTGTTTTTAATAGATTATGAGCCTCAGACCATTTGTGAACACCTGCAGTACTTGTTCGCCTTGCTGCAGAACAGCAAAAGGCGATACATTGATCCCTCTGGGTTCGTCAAAGCGCTGGGCTTGGACACGGGACAGCAGCAGGTAGGTTTGAGGCGCGCCCCTCGAGTAATTACCTCCTTTAAAGCAGCGTGAAACTGCCCTTTTATGTTGTTTTAGCATCTCTTTTAGGTTATTTTAGCTGGGATCTGCTTCTCGGTACAAACACAAAGGGAGAAGGGGTGCTCAGGGGCCTTTCCGTAGGTGTGGGAGATCAGGAGGAGCCCAGGGAGTGGAGATGGGATGGAGAGCGCTGTTAGCGCCTGATCGACGCCGGCACCACGCGGAGCTGAAGGTGCCATGAGGGTCCTTTCGCAGGTGCTTTATGGGCTGCTCCTCCCCGGGGCGGTGGGGACTTCAGTGGGGGTCGAAGGGCCCTCGCAAGGCAAAAAGACCTCCATCAGGTCACCGAGAGCCAGGCGAGGTCCAAGGCGAGCATGTGGGGCAGAGAGAGCGTGGTTAGAGAGGGGTGAGCACCGCGAATGAGTCCCGCAGGGCTGTCCCCAAAGCTGAAGAGAGCTCAGGAGAAAGGCACGGCTTGAAAAATCCACTTTGAGAAGCGATGGGGGGATTGTCGGAGGAAGAGCCCGGGCGCCGGCGTGCGTTTCCTCGGGAGGATGCGGGAGGGGAAGGAAGCGGTCACTACCGATCGGTGATACTAAAGGACAGCTGGGAGAGGCCAAAACCCGTTTGTTTTCAGAAGAGGAGAGCAAAGGAGAGCGAGGGCGGGAGAGGAAGGCCCTGAGCTGAGCGTGGGGAAGCTCCAGAGCCTCGCAGGAGGCGACAAATTCACAGGGCAGCTTCTCATTTTTGGGGGTGTCTTTATTTTTCTTCTCCCCTTATAACGCGAGCAGGGAGAGCTTGAATCGCACGCTGAGCTTCAAAAGACGAGCATTAACGGGATAGAAAACTCCGCAGGAGTGGGGTTGTGGGTTTTTTTTTTTCCTTCCAGAGCCCTGCGAGGAGCAGGGGCAGAAGTCAAACCACCCGGCGCAGCTGGCCGGGAGCCAGGAGAACTCACGCCACGGTCTCACGCTGGGGGCCTCGCGCTCCTTTTAGACAAATTCCTCTTTTTCTTTAGTTTTCCTGACTGGTCTTTTTTTTTTTGTTTGTTTGTTTCTATTCAGTGCACGCAGGAGCCTCCGTGCAGCCCGAGTGTAGGGCTCGGGGTAATTTGCAGTAAATTAGCGACGAGGTTGTGATTGAGCTTTGTGCTGTGGCGTATTGTTAAGGGACTTGGCTTTCTCTTCTAGGATGCCCAAGAGTTTTCCAAGCTGTTCATGTCACTGCTGGAAGATACTTTATCCAAACAAAAAAACCCAGATGTTCGAAACATAGTGCAAAAGCAGTTCTGTGGAGAGTACGCCTATGTCACGGTGTAAGTATTTGGTCTTTGGGAATAACATTTCCGGAAATATTTAAACATTTTAGAAGAAGTTGAGGGGGAAAAGATCCCTCCTCGCAACTGGAGCAGGCAGGTAAGCGTCTGCCGAAATGTTTTGTTACGAGGTTTTTAGCTTTTAGGTTTCCTGATTCTGTGCACATGGTGGTGTTGCGGTTCTTCAGCTGCTCTTTTAATGAAAATTTAGCAATTAAACCTGCCAGCGAGTTAATGGAACGTGAAGTCCTGCAGCCAGAAAACAGAGTACTTGGGCGTTGTATTTTCATTCCTGCGTTCTCAGAGCTGTGGGTTTCACCTCAAAAATGACATGAAATGATGTGTGTGAGTTGTAAGCAGGTGCTCCTGCTTTTCCTGGTAAATCGTATTATCCTGTTACCACCTTTTTGCAGAATGTTGGTGGTGTAGAAGTGTGAACTGCATTAATTGTGATTTTTAAACAACTTTTTCTCCTGGTTTTATCACTCAAGAAATAGTTTACTAGTGGCCGGGGAGTTCAGACACGTGAACCAGTGAACTCACCTCATGTCTTTTTGTCTTTTGTTTTTTTCCAATCCTAGCTGCAACCAGTGTGGCCGGGAGTCCAAACTCGTGTCTAAATTCTATGAGCTGGAGTTAAACATCCAAGGGCACAAGCAGTTGACAGACTGTATAACGGAATTCCTTAAGGTACGAGCTCGTTGGTTTTTGAGTCCTGCTATTCTTAGCAAGGTGTTTTATTTAATCCCTTCTTTCAATTAACAGCCTTTGAGGTCGGTATCGGAGCGAAGCGACTGACTTTTCTCCGCGAGACGCACGCAAAAGGAAATTTTTTTTCCTGTAAACCCAGAAAACGAGGATTGAGTCATGCAGGCAAGGAGTGGCTCCAGACCAGAGCATAACACAATGTGCTACGGCTTTAAAAAGCACTTCAAAGTCGCATGTTTAGTTAAAATAATTTCCTGGCAAAGCTGGGAAAAACTCCCCTGAAGTCTGACAAGAAGTCCCCGTGTGCTTTGTCATGGATAGCACCGGGAGAATTTTTGCTTTTTGTGTTTTCTATATCAGTGCTCATCTGCGTAGCGACAGGAGACATTCCCCAACTCTAAAATGTGCTCTCAGAAATCCTAGGGAGGGCTGGGAATAGCTGCCGGAACAGCTGCAAGTGCTCTTAATTCGACTGGAAAATTTGCTTAGATCTTAAGTTAAGATCCGGTGTCTTAAAGGTTCGAGGTGTGGATTCGACTCCAAAATATTTAGGGCAGAACTAAGCTGAAGCGTGACTCCGTCCCTGAGCTGGCGGGCAGCGGCTGCGCTCGTGCGC
The DNA here is from genome assembly GCA_008711295.1 of Anarhynchus alexandrinus. Classification (NCBI taxonomy): domain Eukaryota; kingdom Metazoa; phylum Chordata; class Aves; order Charadriiformes; family Charadriidae; genus Anarhynchus; species Anarhynchus alexandrinus. The sequence goes on along the minus strand of VUYV01000416.1, from coordinate 483,763 downwards.
TCAGCAAACCGGTCGCTCAGCTTGCGGAAGGTCTGCTATGAAAAAAGACTGGTTTGTGTACGTGCGTTAAAATCCCAAAACGGTGAACTTCAAGTTTGTCTGCTCCTCCTTCAAAGGAAACCGCCCAGTGACCTTGTTTAGGGCAGTTGGAGTTCTCCTCTGGCCTAATCCTGCCATTGGATCTATTTAGGCAGTGACTTACACGGTGATATTTGGCTGAGCACAAGAGGATTGTAGTTTTCAGGCTAAAATGTGGCTTTACATTAACTTGGTCCGTGTGAGCTCGTAAAAGGGCGATTCAATGATTTTCTTTTTCCATAGCCCTCAGTACAAACCCACGCAGTCAAGTGGAGAGCACGCCTGACAGTCCCTTAAACGACCTGAGAACAGTCTAAATTAATTAATTCAGTCTAAAACTTTCCTTAAAGCGAGAGCAGCCTACTACGGCCGTGCTGCAAAGCGCATTTATTAGCGTGTGTTTTTCACCAAGCGATTATTTTGGAAAGCAGCTGGGTAGAGACTTAAATGATTAAAAGAACTTCCTGTGCTTTCCAGTCTCCAGCTGTTGAGTAGCTTGAACTGGTTGACTTTTCAGTGGTAACCTGTTCTCAAGACCTTTCTCTTTACCTCTCCTCCCGGCTCAGGAAGAAAAACTAGAAGGGGACAATCGTTATTTTTGCGAAACTTGTCAGAGTAAGCAGAATGCCACGAGGAAGATCAGGCTGCTGAGCCTTCCCTGCACGCTCAACCTGCAGCTGATGCGTTTCGTGTTCGACAGGTAAGCCTCTCGCTGGAGCGCCCTGGGTCACGGAATTGCGGAATTTTCAGAGTTGGAAGGGACCTCTAGAGATCACCCAGTCCCACTCCCCTGCCAAAGCAGGACTGCCCAGAGCACAGCACTCAGGACTGCATCCAGGCGGGGCTTGAAAACCTCCGGAGAAGGGGACTCCTCCACCCCCCACTGCCCAAGCCTGTGCCACTGCTCTGCCACCCCAACCGGAAAGTTTTTCCGTATATTTGAATGGAACTTCCTATGTTCCAACTTGTGCCCATTGCCCCTCGTCCTGTCACTGGGAACCGCTGAAAAGAGTCTGGCTCCATCCTCCTTCAACCCACCCTTTAAATACTTGTACGCAGTAATAAGGTCTCCCCTCAGCCTTCTCTTCTCCAGGCTAAAGAGTCCCAGCGCTCTCAGCCTCTCCTCATAAGGGAGATGCTCCAATCCCTCAGTCATCTCAGTTGCCCTACGCTGGACTCTCTCCAGGAGTTCCCTGTCCCTCTTGAACTGGGGAGCCCAGAACTGGACACAGTATTCCAGTTGTGGCCTCACCAGTGCTGAGTAGAGGGGGAGAATGACCTCCCTCGACCTACTGGCCACACTCTTCCCTATGCAGCCCAGGAGTCCATTGGCCTTTTTGGCAACAAGGGCACATTGGTGGGCCACGGATGATTTACTATCTACCAGGACCCCCAGATCCTTCTCAGTCTCCTGGAAGCTCTTTGGGAAGTCATCTGCTCAGTTCTTTTCTGCATTGATTTGAGAGATTGAGGATTGAGTGCATGCGGGAGCTTCTTGGGGGATGCTCGGTGGGTTTCGGGGGGAGTTATTTGGATGTGTGAACTGTTAGTGCAGTCCCCTGAACCGAAGCTTTGCCTCCGCGCAGACAAACCGGCCATAAGAAAAAGCTCAACACCTACATCGGCTTCTCCGAGCTGCTTGACATGGAGCCTTTTATGGAACAAAAAAGTGAGTTTTGTGCGCTGCGTTTCGTTAGCTTTACCCACCACCCCTCGGCAGACGGGAGGAGATCTCCTCTGAATGCCCTTTTGGATGAAAAATGATGTCAAGGGTTGTTTGAAGCCCGTGTTTCAAATCACTGCCTCGCTAAGTGGGTTGTGGAAGCCGCAGCCTACTTAGAGAGGTCTCGGAGAGATGCTTGTTGGAGTGCAGTCTTTGTCCGCTGCCTTGCGAAAACATTTAAGTGCTAGGAAAGAAAAGATCCGTGCTGTTTCATCCCGAGCGCCGCGTAACTGCCGCTTGCCTTCCAGATGGCGTTTACGTGTATGAACTCAGTGCCGTCCTCATACACCGAGGCGTGAGCGCCTACTCCGGGCACTACATCGCCCACGTGAAGGATCCGCAGACGGGCGAGTGGTACAAGTTTAACGACGAAGACATAGAAAAGATGGAGGGGAAGAAACTGCAGTTGGGGATTGAGGAAGATCTAGGTAAAACCTTTAAGTTGTGAGTGCCCTTTTAAAATAACTCTTTTCACCAAAAACACGGAGGCTGAATACGTGGAGGCCCTCTTAAAACAAAAGCGCTCCCACGCGTGCTGTCACGGCTCGGGAGTAACGCGTGAAATGGCAATTCTCTTAATTGCAGCCAGATTTTCTTCGTTTCAGCCCCGTGTGAGTGTTTACGCACACCTCGTGATCGGCTCCTCTACTCTAGTGTTTCTCTTGCCTGCCGCGTGGCAGATAAGACGCTGATAACTCGGGCAGCAGTCGCCTATCGGGACGAAACAGGCGAGTTGCCGTTTCCTTGGCTGCTGTGCAAAAGGAGGTTTAGGAACAGATAACGAGATTACTTTCAGTTTCCTGAACGCGTTATGTTTTTATTCCCACTGAGGTGTTTTATTTGGAGGCAGTAAAGAGTCTCCGTAATAAATCTTAATCCAAATAACGGCTTGGGAGCCCAAACTGCATTTTTACTTTGCGCTTTTTACTTCTCCTTTGCGTTTTTCTGTTCTACCGCTGTCGGCTCGTCTTGTGCCGGTGTCCTGGTGCTGCCCAGATAACCGTGTTCCCTGGACAGGACGGGGATTTCTTGGAGAGCTTGGGCTGAGGCTTTCTCAGTCTGCGCTCGATATAGAGGAGCGGTTCAGCATTAAATTGGCATTTTGAGCGCTGGGATTTGCCGTCGCTCAGTGTTCCTTAGCGCAGGATGCTGTGTAGTATCGGGAAAGAGGGAAATTTAATGCCAGAAGTGTCACTTATAATGCAGGCAGCCCGTTCCCAGAAGCACTGGCCCACCAGGGCGCTCGTGCTTTCCTGCAGTTGGACTTGAGGAAACGTTGCCTGTCTTTAAAGCGTCCTTAAATAACAGCGCGATGACGAGATGTGTTTGCTCCCTTAGTTCGTTGCGAAGCCGCATCAGCCTGAGCTCGCCCTTGAGCAGGCGCGGGGCGTCCGCCTGCCTCTCCTGCTTCCTTCTGTGCACGTAGCCGCGTGCTGCCGCTTTATTTTCGGCTCTCTCGCTAGTAAACACCTCCTCGCGTTTCATCACGGCGTACATAAACGCCGGCTGCCATCCGAGCAGCCTTGTCATCCTGTTAATGTTTGACTACCGCTTGCCTGCAGCCCGATCGTGAAGCTGGCTAGCCATCTAGTGGCGTGAGCTAGCAAAAGAAGCCCTGACGGGGAATAAGAGCTCCTCGGCCTTTCTTTTTAACTTCCCGAGTTAGCCAGCGTAGCGAAATAAGATGCAAATAAACCGCCGCGGCCTCGGTCTTGTAAAGGTTTGTGCTTAAGCACGAGTGAGCGTTCTTGCTGAAATACAAGGCTGCGTGAAGAATCTACGGAAAGCGTGTTTAGAAGCCTCTGTAGGCTGAGATCCTTAAGGTATCTCTCAAGCCTTGATGCTATTTGCCTGCTCCGAGCAAAACTGAGACGCTGCTTCGTTACAAACGCACGCGGGAGGATGTCGGTAACGTAAAGCAGAGGTCTGCTGTGGGGAGAGTCCTGGGGCCCGGCCTGTGCAGATGGGAACAATTTAGAAAATAGTTGGAGAAAATGCAAAGAGAGACTGTGGAGGAAGTCCCCTGGACGGTACGGTGGGAGAGGCACATGAATTTTCCCAGCATTTGGGGAGGACAGCCACTTCTGTAAACATTTCAGTGTTTCATTTAGAGTTTGATCTATGGAGGGTTGTTCCCTTTTTTTTTTTTTATTTTTTTTTTAATTTAAAAAAAGATTGATTTTTGAAGCTGCAGCTGTAGATAAGTACCTTCTCCTTGCCTGGCAGTCTGGCTGGAAACGACAACTCTTGCAACACGAGTTTACATCGCATCACCAGCTGCTCTGAAACGACCGTTTCCGCGGCTGTTCGCTCCATAAAAGCGCGTGTTTTGTCACGTACGCAATCACCTGTAAATAAGACTTCTGGTTCTTTTCCCCCTGAGGATTTGAGTCTGTTCTTTGGTGTCAGGACACCAGAACAAGAGCCGCAGGGGAGAAAGGATGTTTTTTGCAAGAGCTACTTTTGGCTTGGTGAGGTTTTAATTGGGGAGAGAAGAAAGGCTCTTGTAGAGGGCGGTTAAGAGCAGGCTCCTAATTTTGGTCCCGTGGAATTATCCTGCCTCCAGAAATGCTGGAGGGATTTGGGTTCTTTCTTTGGGATGCAGTTTCGGTTCGTGCCAAGCCCAGTGCTTGGCAAAATGAGGCCTGGCAGGGCGCAGCGGGGAGAGGGAAGCTGGCTAGGTGGCAAACTCATCCCGTTAACGGAGAATGGGTAAGCGAATTCGGGCGTTTATTGTGTTTTACCTTCTGTACCGCAGCGGAACCTTCTAAATCCCAGACTCGGAAACCGAAGTGCGGGAAAGGGACCCACTGCTCGCGCAACGCTTACATGCTGGTGTACAGGCTGCAAACCCGGGAGAAATCGCTGACAGTCGAAGTACCAGGTAAGCGAGCTTTGGCTCTTCTGGCCTCTCCATCTCGTTTTTGTGATGCTCCAGGCGGGGTTTCGCTCGCAGCCCCTCTTGCGACCGCCGTCTGGGAGCCCCCACGGTGCCGTACGGAGACTTGGTGTCGCCACCAGTAAAACCTTTGGGCTTTCCTAGCGCTTAAATGACATTAACCTGCTCATCCCACCCCTGTGCCCGCTCAGACCTCGCTATCCTAACCAGCGAGAGGGGATGGGAAGGGGTTAGGAGGAGATCGTCCCGCTGGGAGCCGTGTGCGGCGGCGGGAGCGTTGGGATTCGCGGCCGGGATCCCACAGGAACCGCTGGGGTTCCTGAAGGCGAAGGAGAACGGCGTGGTTAAATGTCATCGGCAGTGCACGCGCTGTGCTGGAGGTGAATAATCCTGACAGATGTCAGGTTTCTTCTGCGAGTGCTTAATCTCTGCCGTATTGAGACTAAACGGCATGACAATAAGAGGATGCGAGCCCTTAGCGAGAGTTTTGTACAAGCGCGTTCGTGTCTCGCTTTAGAATTACTGGGGGTGGCAGAAATCCCTGTAGGTTTGGCCTGTGGATTTAATGATGCTTCGCGGTTGCGTGCTGCTCGATTAGAAATATTAATTAGGCCCCTGGTGCTGCTGGGGATGGAGGTGCGTTCCACCTTCTTCCCTCTTCTGCGGAGCGGGGACGGCGGAGGTGGCACGTCCCCTTTGGACCTCCCCTGTTTGTTCAGGTTATCTGGATGCGGAGGGGGTAAATCGTATGGCTTTCCCCCCTCCCTTAATAACAGCACCAAACCTTTTCCAGCCCCACCGCCGCTAAAACCCACCCTGCGAGCTGCACAGCTTTGGGAATCGCTGCTAATTCCTGCCTCAGATCTGTATTTTCGGTCTGTTTCCTGAGCTCTCTTGCGCTCCCTTTCCTCCTACCCCTCTGCCCGAAACAATAACTCGGCAAAAAGCCTCTCCACCCAGCTCCGAATTCCTGCGCAGCCCCGCGGTTGCCTTTGTTTCGAGTGGAAGGCTGCCAGGGAACAGGGAGCGAAGGGCAGCAGTCGAGCCGTGCGGTTGCGGGGAGGTTTCATGCAACTGTAAATTTGAGGCATTTTGCTTTGATGCCGTTAAAAGCGGCTTTTCCGGGACGGTGGAGAGACATGACTTGGCTCTGACCTCAAGAGGGTCAAGCTGGTTGTTTTTTAATACTGTGGATTCTCCCAGGGTGAATATTGTGCTCTCCGGCCGCACAAGCGTTAACCTTTCGGGAAATATTTTAGCTCTTCAAAATACTGCTGAATAGGAAAAGGCTTCAGATAAGCAGTGCTTTTTCCCCCCCCCTCCCTTACACCAGCGCTGCGAGGGAAGTGTTTTATCTTCTTCTTTCCTCTGTTGAAGTTTGCTTTGTTTGTTTGTTTGGGTTTTTTCCATCCACAACAGCAAAAATTCCCATCCCTCTCACCTTCCTATCAGCACCGGGATCTGCCCCGGCTTATCTCCCATCTCCTGAGGGCTTTTTGCCCTTGGGGTTTGCGACGTGCTCGACCCCTCTGGCCGCGATCGCGCGGACCCGTGGGGCTGCACGTGGGGACGAGCTTCAGGTGTATCCGTCGGGTGAGAAGCTCTTGCTTCTCCCTCGGGAACGACGGCTCCTTGGCAGCACGGAGGAGCTGCGCTCAGTGGGAGGCAGAGCTCTGTTGAAGTTGAGAGGAAGAGCAGGGAGAGGAAGAGCAGGGGGGGATCGAAGCAGGCAGCGAAGCAGCGTCCCGCCGTGCTCCGGCTCTGCAGCCTCTCGCCAAACCCCCGTTGCACTTCGCGCGACGGCCAGCGCTCGGCGTAGGCTCGTTAGCGAGCGAAGGATTTCTCCGAACGCAGCAACTGACCCCGAGTAAATTATTTTCTTGGGCGCTGTCGTGTCGCGCGGGATAGTTCCATTTAATCATCTATAACCATAAATATTGGGGAGAGCAACGTCCGCGCTCTTGGCTTTCGGAAAGCCCTCGTATGTCGGTAGCTGCGTAGGGGAATTTTTAGGCTTGCTTGTTATCCCCAGATAACCGATCGTAGGGATAATTGAAATAATTGGCATTTTTCCTTCAAATCACTGCTTTTTCTTTTCCCAACAGCTTTTCTACAGGAGCTGGTCGAGCGGGATAACTGCAAGTTTGAGGAGTGGTGCAACGAAATGGCCGAGATGCGCAAACAGAGCGTGGCCAGAGGCAAAATCAAACACGAAGAGGTGAAGGAGCTCTACAAAAGGTTACCCGCTGAAGCTGGTCTGTAAGATATTCTGGTAGTATTTTGTAGTAGACCGTTGTTAAGATTAGTAATGTTGTGTAACTAACCCGCGACTCGCTTCTGTGGCCCGAAAGCTTCGCTGGAAGGCATTAGCTGTAGCCCTCTCGGCAGATCGCTGTCTGTTGTTGCTGTGTGCGCGCTTGGGATTTGTTTCCCCTCTCTTGTTTTTCTGCCTTAACCTATTTTTTCTCCTTTTTTGCTCATTCTCGTGGCCTCTGGCGTCGCTAATTCCCTGTTGCTCCTTCCCCATCAGTCAGTCTCCTGCGTGCTTCCATGCATTGTGACTGTTTTCTTCTGCCTGGTGAGCAGCTTGGCTCGTTAGCATCGAGGCAGAATAACTGGCCGGTCTCTAATTGCCAACTCGTCTCAAATTGCCAACTCACGGCAAGTTTGGGAGCTGTTGATCCGAATTAATCAGCAGGTAACAGGGGAGGAGAACGCCTGACCTCCAGCAGAAAATGATTTAATTCGTCCCCACCAGTGTTTCGAAGCCCCGGGTCTCAGCTTCAGGGTCCGTCCGATGAGTGACTGGGGTGAATCCTTTCCTACGCCTCCTTGTTTCTTGTCGCCTTAGCACGTCTGAGCACAAGGATTTTTATTCCCCGCCTTGTTTTTCTCTCCCATCTCCTTCAAAACAAGTGTAGGGGCACTTGCTCTGTCCATCCAGCACGGGGAACTTCTCTCCACTACGCGCATCTCCTAAAAGCTCTGTGATTAAAGACTTTAGGATGTGTTTAATTGTGTAGCCTGTTAGACAATTTGATTTTTAGCTTTCAATATTCATTGCTCGATGCTCAGAACCAGCAGCGAGATTCGAGTAGCCGCACAGCAGACTCCTCGGCTCCCGTAAACGTCTGCCTCTTCGATTTATGAACCCGGCTTTGCAGGCAACGGGCGCTTAACTCACAAACAGGAGGGTGTCGCAGCTCGTCTTGCCGAGTCCCCGCAAGTCTGAGCGGTGTTAAAATGTCACCGTTACATCAGAGTTGTGGTGGAGGTATGAATCTGCCGTGAGTCACCGTTGAAAAGGAGCAGCGAGCACAACGCCGGTGTGTTTTCTCTCCCCCTTAACAGAAACAGAATCGTTTGCTCCCGGCGTTTCTAACGCGATGGAGGAATAAATCGCAAAAAGATGGTTTTTACAGGTGCGGGTGAAGTTCCTCCGCCCCAATTTGAGGATGGCAGGACCTGAAGCGCTGCCCTGAGGGCACCCCAGTACCTGTGCTGGGCACGGCAGCTTGCTAGCCCAGCTGGAGGCGGCGTTACCCCAGAGCTGCTCTGGGTCCCGTCCCGCAGGAGCTCGGGATTCTCTCCGCAGCTGTGCAGACACGTTTTTCTGCCAGCTTTGTGTAGCCTGCCCCAGAAAAAAAAACACCACCATACTTTTCCGGGGGAGGCAGCTTTCATCCCAAACTAGCAAACCGTTTCTGACAGCGTTGCAATTCTCTGGAGGTCACGGCCGTGTATCTCTGATGGCGTTGCGTAAGATGAAAATACTGCTGATTTATCCTGCAGAGGAGAGGGGGTTTGAAACCCGGCTTCGCGAAGATCCAGCGCGAGCTGGGAGACAAAGGATTTTCCTGTGGCTCCTCTGTTGCTTCTTCCTATGAAACATTAAGGATTTGTGTTGATTTGATAAATGTAACTAACGGGTCCGTTTCACCTCGGGTTCGGAGCTGCCCTCCTCCTGTCGGCACAGAATGTCCTCCGAAATTCCCAGTCGCCTCGCAGAAAGGTTTGCGCATCAATACAGGGTGAAAAGCCTGTATCTCGACACCGAGACCCTGTTTCGCTGTTCCTACAGACGCTGACCCGCTCCTGAACCTTGCCTTTGTGCGAGGTGTCTCTCCTTTAGCAAACAAGGGCGAGCCCGCTGCTCCGTTTCAAAAAAAATCATGCTCACGCTAAAAAATGTGAGCAAGTTTCCGCTTGCAGTGTAAACCTTAAAACGTGCGAGTGTTTCTCGCCCGGATTTCTAAGAGCAGCCCTGAATAACACCCACACTTCGGGCGCTGAAGGGACGGGGCGAACCCTGACCCCGTCTCTCTGCTCTGTTTGCCTTTAATGTACGATCATAATTTAAACGTTGTATTTGTCCTTCGATGGACGATAGGAAAACCTTTCCTCGACTGCTCTCCGATAAACCCCTAAAGGCTTAGCGGTCTGAAAGCACTCCTGCTTGGAGTGCTCCGCTGTCTCCTATCGATTTGCCTGAATTCAAAATGACCGCTGGTTCTCGCCTGTTTTAATTTCGCGTAGCTCCCCTCTTCTAAGTCTGCGCCGCGCAGCTGAGAGTTGGATGGGGGCAGCTGTCTCAGATGTTTGGAAACTTGTACCGCAGAGATTTAATCAACAGCGATAGCTTGTTAATTTTTAAAAGTACCGTTGAATATCGGAGTAATTAGAAAATACCATCTGCTGTGTTGTGTATTAGCTGACGCGTACGGGCTTGTTTCTCTTTGTGGTTTCTCCCCTCCCAGGTTCCCCGTACGACTTCATCTCTCTCGAATGGCTGCAGAAATGGCTGGATGAGTCCACTCCGCCGAAACCTATCGATAACACGGCCTGCCTGTGCTCGCACGGCAAACTCCATCCCGATAAAATATCCATTATGAAGAGGATATCGGAGTACGTGGCCGACTTCTTCTACAGGAGATACGGAGGAGGCCCCAGGCTGAACGGTAAGGTGTCGGGCTGGAAAACGCCCTCTCCAGTCACGTTCTCATGTGCTGAAGGTGTTTTAGAGCCTTGTTCTGGTCCCAGCCCCGTTTTGAGCCATCCTTTATCGTCATGACTTTATTTCTGCCCATAGCTTTTGCGCTGCGCTGTTGTTTCCGGGTGAATTTTTGTAATGTCACCTAATTGCGTTAGCATTCAAACAAATGCAGTTAGTCTGATGGCAGGGTCTGTCGCAGACCTGAGCTCTGCTCTCTCGAGGAAGAGCTGCGCGTGGAGGAATTTCGGAGAAAGCAGGGGTGCGGTTAGGTTAGAAAACGTCAATACTTGGGTGGTTTTATGAAGTTGATTCTGGAAAATAACAAAACTTGCACATGCGACCCCCCCCCGCCCCAGACTCTTGAAAATGATTTTCTGTGCCTGCAGCACCTACGGATCCTGCGTGGGCGGAATTTCGTGGCGCGGGCGGATCTGTGCCGCCTCTCGCCAGCAGCCCGCGCTCCGGAGCAGCACGGATGTGCACGGGCCAAGAAAATCATTTACTGTCTTTCCCCTCCAGCCTGTCCTGAGCTGCCTCACGCGCGGGAAGCACATACGTGTTAGCCCGTGTGCTCGTGTTGCAGGCATCTGTCAGGCGTTTTGATTTTTGGGGTCAGCCCAGCCCCTACAGTCCTTGGGCATCCCTTAATCAAGCCCCAGGCTTAGTTTCTTTATTATAAAGGAGCTCAATAACTCCCACTGAGACCAAATTAGCTCAGCTCCTACTAGGAGCTTATAGGGAAGAAACGCAACCGGCAGAAGCTGCTGTGACGCAGGCAGCCTTTGTGGGGGGAAAAAAAACCACCACCAAACCAGGCCAATGTTTATTAGTCAACTGGAAGATCGCCTGCAGGGGTTTTTTTTGGTTTTTTTTTTCTTCTGTTGAGAAGGGCTGGGAGGGACGGATCGGATGCGCAGCGTTCTCCGACTTCCCTGGATGCGACCCTCTCGCTCCCCGATGCAAATACACGCCCGGCTGCGGCTTTGCAGGAGAGTTGTTGGGATTTTTTTCTTTTTTTAAGTGGTAAAGCGCCACAACACAGGCTTTTCCCTTGCACATGCCTAAACTGTCCGCGCTGCCTTTCGGCTGTATGTTGGCGTGACCTGGCTGGCAGCTGTAACTGCAAACTGTTGATACCGGCGCCGGAGAGCTGTGAAGCTAGCGGAACAGATCGCACCTCATCTGAAGCATTTTACGCTTATTTAAGCTTCAAATGTGGCCTGATCTGGCAGTAACCCCAGGGATCTCCTCGTTTACATGTGAAATCTCCGGTTGGGAGGCGGGAGAGTTGGTACCTACCTGTCTGAGGGGGTTCAAACCCAGCGAGGAGGGATAAATGGTGTTTCTTTTTCCCTCCCCACCCCAGTCAAAGCACTTTGCAAGGACTGCGTCGTAGAGAGGTGTCGAATCCTGCGCCTGAAAAACCAGTTAAACGAAGACTACAAAACCGTTACGAACTTGCTGAAGATAACAGTCAAGGGGTATGCGAGTCCCAACCCTTCCGAACGTGCTCAGAGATTTTCTAGAAGTGCTTAAGCAGCTTTTTTTTTTTTTCCCTAAAGATTTTACTGTTTGGGCTCTGAAGGCCAACAGAGTTGTGATTCGGGTTGCCGGTGCTGTTCCCTCTCTCTGCAGGAACGACGGGTTTTGGGTCGGCAAGGCGTCCTTGCGGAGCTGGCGTCAGTTGGCTCTGGAGCAATTAAATGAGCAAGACGAAGACGCAGAGCACAGTAACGGGAAAATGAATGGAAACGCACAAAACAAAGGTAGTTCTGCCGCCGGAGAGACCCACCAGCTCTGACTGATACCTCCGAACAAAAGACACGTCAGGTGTTGCTGTAGCTGTTTCGCTTCCCTTGTACGAGTAGGGAGGAAAGGATAATAAATCAACTAAAAAGCTCCTTCATTTAAGGAGCTTTTTAGTTGATAAGCTTCAAAACTGCTGGGTGATCTTTGTATCCAGAGAAGAAGATGAGGTAATAAGTAGTTTTACAAAGCTGTGTAAGAATTACCGCCCCGGACACATGATCTTTTCATCCGCTTTTATCTGAATGAGAGAGCACAGGGGAGGAAGAAGCATGAAAATTACCTCGGGGAAGGGATGAAGATGTTTATTGGGAAGGTCTAGGGATGAAACAGCACAGCTGGTAAAGCCTAGGAAAAAAAAATAATCATTAATTGAACTCTCTTCTGTGCCCATATCATGAGTCTGTGAGGTTGGTGGGGTTTTTTTTATTTGCCTTCTGCTCTTTAAACCTTTGGAAACTCGATATTTTGTGGAGCTTTTTGTTTCTGAACGGAGGGCGAGAAGCTTGTTTGAATGAAAGGGGAGACGAGGGGTTAATGGCATTGGTACTGGGCTTGAAGGGGAACAGCATTGGTACTGGGCTTGAAGGGGAACACGGCAGCCCTCCTGATAAGGGTAATTCTCCTCGGTCCTGGGTGGTGACCGTGGTTTCACAACAGGTTGCAGCTCCCAGAAGTAGGTTTGGATTGCTCACCAGCCAACTTGCACGTTAGGCGGGTCGTTAGACACTCTTACCGACGCTTTATTGTGTTTGTGATGCTGCGATTCAGTGGCCAGCGCCTGGATTCAGTGGCCAGTGCCTGGATTCAGTGGCCAGCGCTTCTGTCTGCGGAGCTATAGTTCTCAACTAGAATTTATACGTTAATGTGGGGCTTGTCAGCCCCTTGGCAGGCTCCCCCTTAGTTTGTCGGGCGGCATCTGGTTTAGATCAGTGTCCTCAAGGCAAAGAGCGGACTAATATTTCGCCGGGGAGGTTTCTGCTCCCTGCGCTCTCACCTAGCGCTTGTGTTTAGGTTCAACTCTTAAGATCTTTAGGAGCAGTGGACCCCTGTGGTGTTTTAGCCATAACAAATGCATCCTTTGTAATCTCACAAAGGACCAGCTTGTGCTCCGCGCACTTCAAAGCGCTCCTACGTGGCCTGTAGGCTGTAATCCCGCCTGCCCAGAGGCCAAGACGTTTGAGAATAACAAATTTGCTTCCAAAGTCCCCCTCGGGTTAAGGGTTTTCCTGCGATTTGAAAGGCGACTGTGCTCCTTTCCCCTACAGGTTTTTCCTTTCCTTGGGAGGGGAGCTCTGTGCGATCTTCTTCTATTATTATTTTATTTATTTTTTTTTTTTAATTAGATGAATCAAATGAAGAGAAGAGAGAGGAGGAAGAGGAATTAAATTTTAATGAAGACATCGTTTGCCCACATGGTAAGTCTCGACGGGGGCTGGAGCTGAATAGATCTGTTGTTGCCCACTGCTCAAGACGTTAACCTTATCGCCTTTGCTCCGTGTAAGGCCACCACGAGTTGTTACTGAGGAAACGCGCTTAATTCTCGTTGTCCCGCTGTCTCTCGACACTCAAACTTGATTTGCGAGCGCTGCCCCGTGGCAGTGCGGGTTTCGGAAGGCAGCGCGAAGGGGTGCAAGCGCGGAGGCGCAGGGATGCTGCGGGAGACGCCGGGCTGCGGAAGGGAGCGTCTCTTCCTCCCGCTCACCCGGCGCCGCCGCGGAGCGAGGGCAGCCCCGAGGAGCTGCAGCCACTTGGAAGCTCCGAAAGGATCGGGAGAAGAGCAGGTGGTGTAGATCAGCCAAAAGTGGGAGCTGAGATGGTCCATTTATCCTCTGGGTTTACATGAAAACGGGAGCGCTTACCTAACAACTGTGGAAACGGGGGCTTATCTGCCAGCGGCTGGGACGGCGAAGGGTATCGATTTACCAACCTGCTGTGCTTTGGTGTCTGTTTACATAAGGCTTTGACCCCATGTTAGTTGTTTTGCCAAGTTGACGCTTCATTAGCTACGTCCTTGGCTACCTTGTTGGTTAAATCTCGCTTTTTCTTTAGCTTGCGCGTCGCTCCCAGACATAACTGTTCTAGTAAACTGTCTTTGGAGGCATAAATTTCCCTGCCAGGGGTGCTCGATCTTGTTCCTAGTAAGAAAGATGCATGCCACAAATTAGCAACGCGCCTCCTGCCATCAAGGCTAATCAAGGATGGAGAGTAAGGGCTCGATAAAGCCTTATTTTAAAGCAGAGTGGTTGAGCACTTTGTCACGCTGGTAGCTGTTTTTCAGAGCCTTTAACGCCGTATTTCCCGTTGCCGCGAGGCTGCTGCTGTTAAATAAAAGCATGCAGGGCGGCGATGAAACGTTTAAAGTAGCCAGACATGATAAAAATAGGCCAGTAGGCCTTTGAAAACATTACGCTGGTAAATCGCTGGTTCATCTGTGACTTTGGGTCGTATCAGAATAAATAATACTAAATTCGGGGGCCGCTGGCAGATCGGATTTCATTGTCTTGAGCTGACCTCCGATTTACTGGTGGAAAAAGAAACCTTTCCGCCTTTCAAATTTCCCTCTGGAGTGTATGGGCAAATCCGCAGTCTCGGTCCTACAGCCTTAATTTTTGCTGGGGAGGAAGTTCCTGCCCTCATGGTCGGCGCTGGAGAAGGCAGCGCTTTCTCTGTGAGGTCTGGCCAACCTCCAGAAATGCCATCCGGGCGTTCCCTTCAGAAGTCCCTTCGCATCTTTGCTGCCATTTCTTGCTCTCCGGTAGCTGCCCGACCCCCGCGAATAATTTTTTCCAGATACCAAGCGAAGACGTCTTTGATGTCCGTGCCCAAAACGTGTCTCTGGACGGGGGGGAGCGGGGTCAGCGGTGGTTCGGATCATCATCTTCCAGATGGCAAAGCACTTGTTCCCTGCACACCCAGATCTGATTTTTTTTTTTTTTTCCCCACCTCTTTCGCTCAACGGCGTATTAATCTGTTTTCATTAATCACACGGTGTCAAGGCACTTATTTGTACAAGCTTTTTTTTTTCCCCCCTCATCCTTGCTGGCTCTGGAAAGCAGCCTGCTTCTGCCTCCTCGTATGGTAGAGCTGGGCCACTCGGTCATGTTTGATGAAGAACAAGTGGCCGAGCGCCGCGTCGAAGCGGTCCAGCCCGACCTTTTGTTTATTAGAGGAAAAGCAGGAGGGGAACGTTGCTATTTTTTCCCCCTTCGGGGCTGGCAGAAATCCAGGCTGGGCTGGAACGAGGAAAGCCGGTGGGGCCGAGGAGCTGCTCGTAATGTTAAAGAGGTACCGGAGGGTGGGGAGGAAGGAGCCCCATCTCCCTGGCTTCTTTCTGCAGCTCTCCGGGCTATAGAAATGCAGATAATAAGGTATCCTGCCCTTTGCTGGGCACGGCTCAGCACCGTTGCTCCGCAGTTGCTGTTCTGCTTCCCTCTCGCCGGCGAAATCCGTGCCGAGGCACGACGATTCCCGTGCCGCCTCCAAATCCGGTTTCGCGTCTCGGTGTCGCGACGACTGTTCCTCTCGTTTCTCCCCCGCGACCGCTGTGTAGCGCGGCCGTGCCTTGACTTCGCAGCTGCCGTCTCGCCAGGGAGATGCGGTGGTGCTTTTCCCCTTGGCGATCGTCAACCCCGCGGCCGGTCGCGTCCCCGAGCCTTCGCCTTCTCCGGTTTTCCCAAGCCTTGTTTGTCTGCCGGAATGCGTGTCGTCATGCGTACGCATGGTGTCCAAATGCACGAGTGTGACCTTTCTGCTACGGCTGTCGCTAAAATGACAAATACCTCGTGCTAAACTGTTCTTTAGGGTTGTTTTTTTTTTGGAGCTGCTTGAGCGTCGGGATGAATAATAGAGCAGCGAAGTTGTCTGGGGGATAGCTGGTAAATCTTGCTTCGGATCTTCTCACCCCAGTTGTTCCCTAGAGTGGATTTAGGGTGCAAAACCTGTCCTTTGCAGATTGTGAGGTGCTTGGTCGGATAGGGCACGTGTAACCATCTGGCTCCGTGTCCAAGTGGAGAGCAGTGACGAGTGGTGTTCCTCGGGTCGGTACTGGGACCTGTACTGTTCAACATCTTTGATGGTGACATGAACAGTGGGATCGAGTGCACCCTCATGTTTGCCGATGACACTGAGCTGTGTGGTGAGGTAGACATGCTGGAGGGGAGGGATGCCATCCAGAGGGACCTGGACAGGCTGGAGAGGTGGGCCCGTGCCAACCGCATGGGGTTCCACAAGGCCAAGTGCAGGGTCCTACATCTGGGTCGGGGCAATCCCAAGCACAACTCCAGGCTGGGCGGGGAATGGCTGGAGAGCAGCCCTGAGGAGAAGGACCTGGGGGTGCTGATTGATGAGAAGCTCAACATGAGCCACCAATGTGCGATCACAGCCCAAAGGCCAACCGCATCCTGGGCTGCATCAGAAGAAGTGTGGCCAGCAGGGCGAGGGAGGGGATTCTGCCCCTCTACCCCACTCTCGTGAGACCCCACCTGGAGTACTGCCTCCAGTTCTGGAGTCCCCAACATAAGAAGGACATGGACCTGCTGGAGCAGGGCCAGAGGAGGGCCACGAGGATGATCCGAGGGCTGGAGCATCTCTCCTATGAGGAGAGGCTGAAAGAGTTGGGGCTGTTCAGCCTGGAGAAGAGAAGGCTCCGGGGAGAGCTTATTGTGGCCTTCCAGTCCCTAAAGGGGCTCCAGGAGAGCTGGGGAAGGACTTTTTACTGGGGCATGGAGTGATAGGATGAGGGGGAATGGCTTCAAACTGGAAGAGGGCAGGTTTAGATTGAACATTAGGAAGAAGTTTTTCCCTTTGAGGGTGGTGAGGCACTGGCACAGGTTGCCCAGAGAGGTTGTTGAGGCCCCATCCCTGGAGGTGTTCAAGGTCAGGCTGGACATGGCCTTGAGCAACCTGGTCTGGTGGGAGGTGTCCCTGCCCATGGGCAGGAGGGTTGGAACTCAATGATCTTCAAGGTCCTTTCCAACCTAAACCATTCTGTGATTCTATGATCTGAGATCATTTTGTTTTTCAAGGGTGTGGAAAGCACCTGGCTCCTCTTTTTGTGGGGCACGGGGTTAGTCTGCAGCTTGGTAAATGGGGTCGCCGTAAAAACGTAGCTATGGATAGCCAAGATCAGAAGACAGTAGCCCCGTGCCCCCTTGGGCTTGTCCTCGCTTTTCCAGGCATCTCTTTACCGCCGCTCGTATTTGATCAGCTGTTTGGGTTCGTGAGCTTGGAAACCTAAAGGACATTTACACGAATTAAAG
Source organism: Anarhynchus alexandrinus (assembly GCA_008711295.1). Lineage (NCBI taxonomy): Eukaryota > Metazoa > Chordata > Aves > Charadriiformes > Charadriidae > Anarhynchus > Anarhynchus alexandrinus. The sequence continues at coordinate 467,003 of VUYV01000416.1, read as the reverse complement.
TCAAATTATATTTTTTCCTGTCTAAACAAGGAAATGATAAAGAAGTTGAAGGTGACTTTGCGTATCGGTTGTGCTCTTTTTTTTGCTGACACGGTGTTGGCTGATACCCCGTAATCTCTTAAATCTAGTTAACGGCCGCAAAACATCGCTGAGCGCGTCAAGAGCAAAACCCTTCTCTCGGCTCTCTCTCCGCAGGTGACCTGTGCATATCCGAGAACGAGCGGAGGGTGGTTTCGAAGGAAGCCTGGGAGAAACTCAAGCAATATTTTCCAAAGGCCCCTGAATTCCCGAATAACAAAGAGTGCTGTTCCCAGTGCAAGGTATTTGAATGCCGAATAATGTCACCCTTTTGTTGACTGTAAATACATGGTCACGTTTCTGGGTTTCTTTTTAATACGCCGCGGTGCAGTGGAGGAAAGTAACGTTACCTTTGAATAACAGCTAGGAACTGAAGCTGTGGTGTAATTAACTGTTTCGTGCAGATTTTGGAGCGCGAAGGGGAGGAGAACGAAGCTCTGCACAAGATGATGGCCAGCGAGCAGAAGACTTCTCTCCAGAACCTGTTTCACGATAAATGCAGACCTTGCCTGGGCAGCTGGCCTCAGGTACGGGAAGGAGGGCGACAAGGGGAACGGAGCGGGACTCGGGGCAGGTTTTTACCAGCTTTTATCCCTCTTCTTAAAAAAAAATGTGTTTCACCTGCAAGAGGGACCCCATGATCGTCCTTCCCTGGGTCCTGGGGAGCCGGTGCCTGCGCCGAGGAGCCGGTGCCAGCACGGCTTACACGTGTGTTGTGCCGAGGTGTGATTTCCCCCGATTAGCTGCGCTGGCGCGGCGCCCTGCTAAAGATACGCGAGAACGGCTCGTGTGCCAACATAGCTGTCGTTGGCCCGGAGTCAGCCAGATAAGCAGCGACAATATTGCTGCTGCGGTTACATCCGCCCCTAGAAGGACCGAAACGGCGCGGCCGTGCCGGTGGAGGCGGCTTTCCGCCGCCCTCCGTCTGCCTTCCCGGGCAGGCCGGGCTTTTGCTGCCAGGCGGACAAAATTCACGCGTGCTCCGGCGTCCGCCTACATCGCGAGAGCTCAGGGGAGAGCTTCCCGAAATGCTGCAGGCCCTGCAAATAGGAGCCATGGTCCTGCAAGTCCTGTCGTACCGGTTTCTCCCCGGTACGAGCGTACGGCTCTCTAGGACCTTCCTGGGAACTTCGAGGAGGCTCGGAAGAAATGGCACGAGCTGTTGGCTCCGCGCCTTGGCTCCCAGACATCTCGTAGCGCTGATTAATGATTGACTCTTAGATCCTGCCAAGCTGCTTTTGGCAGGTGTCTGCCTCGGTGGCTCCTACGTGCGAGGGCAGCTTGCCACTCTTGGGTGCCTTCTCCAGCCGGGAATAAATATCGAGGTCAACACGGATCCGTGTCTCAAAACCAGGGAGTCCCAAAAGGGTTTAAATGGGAAACTGGCTAGGTTGGACGGGGCTTGGAGCAACCTGGGCTGGTGGGAGGTGTCCCTGCCTATGGCAGGGGGGTTGGAACTTGATGACCTTCAAGGTCCTTTCCAACCTAAACCATTCTATGATTCTATGAAATGCTCTGTGCTGAGCTGGAGAGCTACCAGGTCCTGCCGGCGGTATTTAAGGGTAGTATCCGGTTGGGTCCGCTTTTGTAGCTGGAGTAGGTGATGGAAGGCTGGAGCCCATCGCCACGGGGCAGCTCAAAATATGAGGGTCTCTCCAGGCAGTGAGGCTACATCTCCGCTCCACTGCATTTCCCAAGGGAACCTTGATAAAAAAAGAGCTGAGCGTCTTTCCCTCGAGCTTTTCGAGTTTTCCTGATCCAAAGCAGTCGGGGTTCGGGGAAGAAAATAAGCGGAGAGGTTTAATCGGAGCGGAGATGAAGGGAGATCAAAAATATAAATATATTCTTCAGGTGTGCTGAATTTTCCTGCAGAAAGACGGAACGAGCCCTTAAATCTGCCTTAGGGAAAGGGGTGAGGATAGGTGAGCACGGAAGCGATTCTGTCGCCCGGCTCTTAGGATCCAGGTGGTTTCTTGGCTAGTCTAGCGGGCTGTCGGATGGCAAATGAGTTGGTTTATCCTAAAACCGCTGCCTTGTGAGGGTGCACGGCTGTGGCTTTGAATGCGTGCTGCTGCCAAAAGGGGAAACTTGTGGATTTTGCTGGGAGAAGCGGATGAGGCGGATCGGGGTGCGCTCACCCCACACCCAGGGGGGGGGCACAGAGATGCGTCTGCTTTCAGCCCCGAGTACGCGGCGAGAGAAAACACAGTGCTGGGGGAGCCTGAGCTGCTCCCGGGGAAACGATCGTTTCCTGCCGTGAATTAAAGGTAATTGGATCTAAAGCTAAATTAACTTTGTAATAAACACGAGATTAGTAACGTAAGTGCTTAGTACTTGATCCCAAATTATTTTCCGTGGCTTTCCCAGCGCGCTTGGATGGAGTTGTCATGGTAAGAACGCTGAGATCTCGAAGAGAATGAGCGCTGCAGAAAAAGCTGAACAGTCATCGCTTCTCTATTGTTCGATTAATTAAAAAAGATGCTTTCCCCCCCCCCTCTTCTTTTCACCTCCAGGAGACAGATGAGCTGTACATTGTTTCGCAGTTCTTTGTAGAAGAATGGAGGAAATTTGTCAGGTAACTTGGCTTGAGATTTTTTTTGCGGTGCTTTTTAATAAAAGCCCCTTTTGGAGGGACTGTGGATAATGATTTTTGCGGGTTGAACCCCGGCGCGGTGCGTAGTTACCTGCGCTTTGCCTCTGAGAAAACGAGGAAGCTGATTTTTGCAGGACTCGGATGGGTTGTAATAGGTTGTAAGAAACAGAATTTCCTTGTTTACCATGTCTTAACCAGACGGTGGGATTAGATTAGTAACCCGATTAGGTTTTTTTCATCTGTCTGGAGCTGTAGCCCAGGCAAAGGTCACCGCTCCATCCTGGTGGTAGGTAGGAGATGGAAATCTCTGCTATGCAGGAGAGTCATTCTGCCACGTGCGGCAACGCAGATGTGATTTCCTCGCCGGTAGTGGTTTGATATTCCCTGTTGGAACGCCTTCTGTAAATTATTCACCTGTGATTTCTTCTGGGCTGCCCACGGAGTCGCGGGTCGGTGTGAAATAAGCTGACGGAGCTTTGCAAACCCGCTTGCTTTCCTTTGCCCCCCGCAGGAGGCCGACGCGATGCAGCCCCGTGTCCTCGGTAGGAAACAGCGCTCTTCTCTGCCCCCACGGGGGGCTCATGTTCACCTACGCTTCCATGACCAAAGAAGACTCCAAACTGTGAGTTTCTCCTCTTCGCGCGCCGTGCCTTTGCCGGCTGCCCTCGTCTCTCGCCGGCCGCGGGGAACGCTCCCGGCGGCTCGCTGAGCCGCGGCAACGCGAGGAGCCGAGTGCTTTCCCTTGTCCAAAGGAACACGTACGCTTTCTCAAGCCCACCTTAGCCTTCACGCAAGACCTAAATTGTCGAAGGATTGCCGGATCAGGGCCAAAAAAAAAAAAGAGAGCTTACTTCAGCTTGGTTAGTTCCTAACAATAAACCACCCTGAATTTGACCGGGGCGTAGAAACATCCGGCTTCCTTACGATTTGCTTTCCGTGAGACTTGCCCCCGCGGCGCTGGCCGCAGCTCACGCTCCGTAGCGTTGCTTCTGCGACGATGCAGAACTAAAAGCAGCAGATCTTCCGCTCGCTCCTCTCCTCCTCCGTCCTCCCTCCGGCGTGACTGGAGCAGAACGGCGTCACTAATAACGCGCTGCTGTTGCCCTGTTATCTCGGGCGCGGGGGCCCTCCCATGCAGCTGGAGTTAGGGATTGATTTGGAGTTAGGGATTGATTTTTGCGGCTTTTCTTTCGTTAACAGAGTGAAAAGAAAAAGGGGGAAGGCCGGGCAGGAGCTCCGGGGCTTGGCTTTTCCATGTCATAAAGCACGTTCTTGTTCCTTTGCACAGTATAGCTCTGATATGGCCCAGCGAGTGGGAGAGGATTCAAAAACTCTTTGTCGTGGATCACGTCATCAAAATCACCCGAACGCAGGCTGCCGGGGCGGACCCCGAGAGCGCACTTTACGTCTCTGAGCCCCGTGAGTGACTCTTTTTTGCCGCTCTCTGCGCTCTATCCTTTCGCTGATCGGTGCCGCCTCCCTGGGAAAGGGTTCTTTTTCGGATAAAGGGTCAGATCTAAGGGGATCCCGAGCCCGGCAGATGCCCTTGGTTCTGGGAGCCGCTCCGGGTTAGCGGTGGGAGGCGTTGGGCAGGTGCCTTCGAGGAGCTGAAGCAATTAAATGCTTTTTTTTTTTTTCCTTTTTGCCTCCCCAGAACTCTGTCCAGAGTGCAGGGAAGGGCTGTTATGCCAACAGCAGCGAGACTTGCGTGAGTACACCCAAGCAACCATCTACATCCATAAAGTGGTGGATAATAAGAAGGTACGGGCTCTCTCCCTCGCTCCTCGCTCATCCTGCCTCCGTTTCACGTAACGGAAACTGCCCCCAGTACCCCAAATAACCGTCCGCACGCGGCTATCGCAGCCCGCCGCGTCCCCGCAAGGGCTGGGACCTGCTGGTGGGGATGCGGGGTGGCCGGTGGTGGTGGTGGTGATGGTGGTGATGGTGGTGGTGGTGGTGGTG
>VUYV01000416.1:403391-419348 GCA_008711295.1 Anarhynchus alexandrinus | reverse complement strand
GTCCCCTTCCCCCCCCCCCCCCCCCCCCCCAGTGGTTTGCCGCTTGAAGGGGCACCTGAGGGAGTTTTTGGGGCTGGAAACTGTGCTTTTTGCAGCACTGAGGAGGGAAACTGCCTTTTTATTTTAACCCTTTTTCCTCCCCCAAGTGGGTTTTGTGGCTAATTAAACCCAGGCTGTGAGCCGGGATCCGGGGAGAGGATGGGATTCGTTATGAATTGTGCCAGGGGAGGTTTGGGAATGCCGTTATGGGAGCCGGGGCTGAGAACTGGCGCTCTCGTTGCGTGTGCCGTCTTGTCAGGGGAAACTGAGGCACGGCTGTGCTGGGTTGGATCACCTCGATGTCCCTTTGGGGACGATGGCAGCGGGATGGGGACACCCAGATGGGTGCAAACCCCCCGCTCTACGCTGTATTGGGGGTGCAAGGATGTGACTGGCGCCGCTCGGCCCATCAGTGGCGGGGGTCGGGGTGGGTTTTGGGGTGCTCACCCCCTCGGCGGCAGGCAGAGGGTTGTTTTCCCCATCGGGGAGACAATCCGTCTGGGTGGCAGGGCCGTGCCAGGGGGGGAAGGAAGCGGCGGCGGCGGCACGATAAGGGCCGGCTGCCAACCGGTGAGGTTTCGCCTTGTTTTTCTGCTGGGGGATGAGATAAGAGCCGGGCACCAGCGCAAGATAACACCCCGGGGGACGAGGAGCCGGGGAGAGAGCCCGTCGGCAGCCTGAATTCAAGGTGCCCGTCGCCTTTGGATGCTCAGAGGGACCCCACGGGGTGTTTTGGGGTGCGCACGGTTCACAGACAGGGCGTGGAGCGCGAGCGAGCCGGTAGTTTCGGGGTGAAAAGGCATTTTCTCCGCTACCAGCCTTTCTGCGGGCCCTGGCGCACCGGGGTGCCCTGGCGCAGGGCGGGGGGTGTCCCTCACCCCGTTTCGGGGCCGGGAGCCGTTGGAGGAGGAACCGGCTTTATTCCAGGCTGAAGGGAAGGTTGCACAACCCGGCCCCGGGGGAAAGCGAGGCGGGTTCGGGCTTCGCTCAGCTTTTGGCTCCGGCTGCGTTGCTTTCCATAACCTTCCTCCGGCGTTTGTTTAGCGCTTTACTACCCCGGAGCCATTCGGGATTTAGCTCCCCGGAGGAGGAGGCGGCTTTAGAGGGTGCGTATTCCTTCCTCACCCTCCTTCCTCCTCCTCTTCCTCGACCCCGAATCACTGAGCACCTCCGTTTGCCGATCTCCCCGCGCAGATGTCGACCTACAAGCGGGCGACGCTGGACGACGAAGACCCCCTGGACTCCATCGGTGAAGGCGATGGGTACCCCAACGGTTTCCAGGTAGGGTTTCATGTGTGTTTGGGGGGCAGGGGGAAGGGATTTTAGGTCCTGGCAAGCAGCAAAGGAGGTTGCAGAAGGGTTTTCTGCCTGGGACCAGCCTTTCCGTGGGGCAAAGTCCGGCGTGGGCAGAGCTGCGTTGGCTCCCGCTGCCCTTTGCTCCCCTCCCGGCTGCACCCGGAGCCGGCGACGGGGCAGCCTGCGGGGCCGGATCCTGGCTCGGCTGTTTGCAACGCCCCAGCGCCCAGTTTTTTTGCCGGCCGAACCCCTTTCTGGCGTGGCCGGGGCGAGCAATTATCGTGGCGGTGGGAGCTTTGTCCCCGCACAAAAGGGGATTAGGTTAATTCCTCCCCGAGCAGCGGGAAAGCGGCTTAAAAAGGGCCATGGGTGGTGAGAAAAAACCTCCATGGCTGCCAGCGTCCAGCCTCGCCGGGAAAGATTTGGGGCCGGAGCGATGTTCTCGGTGCCAGCCCCGCTCCCAGCCCCATCGGTCTCTGCCCAAAATGGTGTTTTCCACCCCCAAAAATCAGGACTCCGCTGTGTTTTCGCTTTCCCTGGCGGGGCTGTCTCCACTCGCCATCACATCGGGACGTTTCCTGGGGATGTTTTTCGGCTGAGCAGGAGTATCCTGTTACGGCACTTCCCGATGCCGTCGTGGCCCCCACCCTGTCCCAATGCTGGCGGTGGGGACGGGGACCACCCGGGGGGGTACGGCCGTGCTCGAGGAGAGGTTCGGGTGGCAGAGAGTAGCAGGTGAGCCTGCCGAAACGCTCGCCCCGCTCCCTTTCCTGCCATTGTGCCGCCCTTCCTGGCTGGTTTCTGGAAGGCAGCTGCCGCCTTTCCCAGCCCGAACCGTGCCGGATTCCTCGCCGAGGGCCAAATTCATGCCGTGAGCCGTAGGAAGCGAAACAGGGGATGCATCAGTGGGTTTTTCTCCGATGGTATGGGAAATGTTGCTGCTTTTGCCTGCAGGTGAACTTCCGTGGCTCAAGGAGCAGCCCGGGGTGCTGGGCTGAGCGGACGCGCACCGAGAAGCAGCTCGTGGTGCTGGTGGGGGTGCTGGCGGCCGTGCTGGCGGCGTGTCTGCTGGGTCTCATCTTCCAGTACAGAGCCCGTAAGTCCTCGCACTGCGTGGGGATCCTACCCTCCTCGACCAGGGCGGGTTGCTGGGGGATGCCCTAGGATGGGATGCTCAGGTGCAGGATGGGATGTTCACCTGCATCCCTTGCCCCATGGTGGGATTCTTGGGTACCAGGCGGGATGCTCAGGGGTGAGGTGTGATACTTGGGCACAAGATGGGGTGTTTGCCTGCATCCCTTGCCATGGGGCGGCACGCTCAGGCATGGGATAGGATGTTTGCCTGCATCCCTTGCCCGAGGGTGGGATGCTTGGGTACAAAGCAGGGTGTTTGCCTGCATCCCTCGCCCCAGGGTGGGATGCTCGGGTACAAAGCAGAGTGTTTGCCTGCATCCCTTGCCCCAGGGTGAGATGCTCAGGCACAGGAAGGGATGCTCGTCTGATCCTTTACCCCAAAGTTTGATGCTCGGGCACAGGATGGGATGCTTGCCCACATCCTTCACCCCAGGGTGGGATGCTCAGGCACTGGGCGGGATGCTCAGGCAGAGGATGAGATGCTTGCCTTCATCCATCGCCCTGGGACGGGATGATCGGGCAGGATGCTCAGGCATGGGGTGTGATGCTGGTCCGTATCGCTTGCCCTGGAGCGGGATGTTAAGGTCGAGGGCGGGATGCTTGGGCACCAGATGGGATATTTGCCCAGATCCTTCATCGTGGGGCAGGATGCTCCTTGGTGCAGCTCATCACACCGTGGTGGAGGAGTTTGAACCCCTCATTCCTGCTCCCAGGGTCTCCCGCCGTGTGCCTGTCGGAAGCCTGCATCTCCGTCACCAGCTCCATCCTCAGCTCGCTGGACCGGGCGGTGAATCCCTGCGAGGACTTTTTCAGCTACGCCTGTGGGGGCTGGATCAAGGCCAACCCCCTCCCTGATGGCCACTCGCGCTGGGGCACCTTCAACAACCTCTGGGAGCACAACCAGGCCATCATGAAGCATCTGCTGGGTGAGTACGCGGGAGCGGCGGGACCCCCACTGCGCCAAGGAATCCCGTTAGGTCCAGGGGATGCCGAAAACATGCCCGCAAGGACATAAGGTTGGACTTAAACCCCAGCGTCAAACGAATCCGTGACGCACGTGCTGCAAGGACATTGGGAAGCAGATCCTGGCTGTGTTTGCCCTCCTGGATGCCCGTGGGATTTTTGACCGCGGTGATGCCGCTCTTTGGTGCCGAGTAGGGGAAGGGTCCCGGCCTCGGCTCCACAAACCCCATGACGGCATTCCCAGGAGCTCTGAAATTCAGGAATCGCACCCCAGACTGCATCCAGAGATTGTAACACCCCAATGTCACCCCAGGAGATGTTTTTTCCCTCCTGCTATAACTTCCAGCCTTTGTGAGCAGCCTTTTTGGGGCGCTGGCTGCCAATCTGGCCATTTTTAGAGGCCAAAATTCCCCCAGCAGAGGGAGGATCCTGGGCTCAGCCTCTGCGTGCGAACACCGAAGCGGCGCGGCTTATCCGAGCAACCGGCGGGGACGGTTTGTTCAAGCTTTGAGCAAACAACTGGCTCCTTATCAGCACTTTCCACTGCGCCGGGGCTGATAATCTGAAAAGAGAAGGTTTGGGAAGAGTGTTGTCTTTCAGGAGAAGGGGGGGGTGGCGCGGGAATGGCTTCATCCCTGGCTCTTCCCGCAGAAATCTGGTGCTGGTTTTACCAGGAGAAGGGACCGGGCCTCCAGCCAAGCGGTCGCGCTCGGCATTTCCTTGAATTCCTCGGAGCCGAGGGACCTTTAGTTAATAAAACCACACAGCTGGGAAGCCAAAGGTGCAAGCTGTGTCATGAGGAAAATAAAAAAAAACACAACAAAACCACTAAACCTCTGGGGAAGCAGAAGTTTAGGGGGAGGGGGAAATAAAAGGATGGTTTTGGAGGCGGAGGAGAAAAATGGGTTTATTGTTCCTTCTCGCAGGAATAAATAATATAGAGCTGGAGAGCGCCAGCACGGGGGCAAGGGCAGCGCGGGGCAGCTGGATGATGCTGGGAACATCGGAGCTGCTGGAAAAATGCTTTTTGTTTTTTCTTTCTTTATCTTTCTGCTCCAAAGAGCCGGAGCGGTCGCTGCGGGTGGGAGAGGAGATGGAGGCAGGAGGCCAGGAAGGGCTGGGGGCCATGGGATGCTCTTGCGGTCACAAAGGGGACCGGCGGGGCAATCCTCAGCGCCTTTTTGGAGCCTGGATTTGCCCAAAACGGGGCTGAATGTTTCTCTGGTGGAAGGGTGGAGGGTCTGGCGTGCATCGGCAGCCTCTGGGGATGGATGTCTGTCCCTGGGGACCCCCTGCGAGCCCCTCTGGGTATCTCCTGCAGAAAACACCACAGCCAACGTGTCGAGCGAGGCGGAGCGCAAGGCGCAGCGTTACTACCAAGCCTGCATGAACGAGAGCAAGATCGAGGAGCTGCGCGCCACCCCGCTCATGGACCTCATCCAAAAGGTTCGTCCCCTTCCTCGCAGCAAAGCTGCCTTCCCTGTGCGGCTGCAAAATGGGAGGAAAAAAGCTCATTTACGGGCAGTCCCAGCACGTTCCAGACCCCATTTCCAGTGCTTCCTGGGGAAGAGCATCCCCCAGGGCAGGTGGGCAGAAAAAGGAAGGGATTTATAGGATTTATAGGCAGGTCTTGCCTCTCCTGAGCTTTTTAGCCCCATTGCAAGATGTTTCCCCCCAGGATGGGTATTTAAGCAACTCCAGGTAGTCATTCCTTACCCAAAAACTGGTTGCTGTCTCTCCCCAGCTGGGTGGCTGGAACATCACAGGTCCCTGCGCGGGGGACAATTTCAACGCAACACTGCGGGAGGTGACAGCGCATTACCGCACTTCACCCTTCTTCTCCGTTTACGTCAGCGCCGACTCCAAAAACTCCAACAGCAACGTCATCCAGGTGGATCAGTCGGGGTTAGGCCTGCCGTCGCGGGATTACTACCTGAACAAGACGGAGAACGAGAAGGTAAGGTTGTTAGGGGAAATCTGGCTTGGCCGGGAGGTGCGGTGGGTGGGTGGCATCAGTGGATGCTGATCCCCCCCATCCCACCACGTAGGTGCTCGCCGGGTACCTGAACTACATGGTACAGCTGGGGATGTTCCTGGGAGGTACCGATGAGGAGTTGACGCGGCAGCAGATGCAGCAGATCTTGGACTTCGAGACGGCGTTGGCCAACATCACCATCCCGCAGGAGAAACACCGGGATGAGGAGGTCATCTATCATAAAATGACAGCTGGAGACCTGAAGGTAGGGATGGAGCTGGCGAGCCTTTCCGCTCCGCCGTGGTTTGGGAAGCGGGGTGGATGGGTAGAGGGGACGCAGCTCCTCTGAGGAAGCCCAACGCTGGCTGACACCGCCTGGGAAGCTCTTGTGCAATAGCTTGGCCCATGTCCTCCTTGGGGAAATCCCACCCTGACCCGCTCCTCCCAGCCACCGGACCACCCCCAGGGCTGCGGTCCGGCTGCAGACGTCAACCCGTTCACCTCTCCGTGTCCCTAAAGGGGTTCTAATGCGTTGTGTCAACATTTTTGACACCCGCCCCACTTTCTTTTCCTTTGCGGGAGGAAATTGTTTATTCCCCTCCGACCTTTGGAGGATGCCGCTGTTATGGGAAGCAGTCTCTGCAAAATCAGCTGAATCCCTCAAACAGGGGCTGATGCAGCGGCTTCCAGCTTGGGAAGCGGCTGCCACCCCTCTCCAAGGGTTTTTTGGGTTCATAGCAGCGGCGTGGCTTTTGCAGGAGCTGGCGCCGGCCGTGGACTGGATGCCCTTCCTCTCCACGGTCTTCTACCCCGTGGAGCTCAACGAGTCAGAGCCCGTTGTGGTCTACGCCAAGGAGTACCTGGAGCAGGTCTCCGACCTCATCCTGGCCACTGATAAATGGTGAGAGTCCCCAGCCCGCGCGGAGGGGTGCCAGGGGCGGGCAGGTATGTCCCGCTGCCCGCTCACCGCCTCTTGCCACAGTCTCCTCAACAACTACATGATCTGGAACCTGGTGCGGAAAACCAGCCCCTTCCTCGACCAGCGCTTCCAGGATGCCGAGGAAAAATTCATGGAAGTGATGTATGGGACAAAGAAGGTGAGGGGGGAGCCCCCAACACCCCCAAATCACCATTAAAATGGTGACAGCTTTTTAAGCAAAGTTCTCATCACGTTGCATGCAAAAACTAGAGCTGTGGGGCAGGTTTTGGGGTGGCAGCTCCGGCGCAAGGGGGATGGATGCGAATCCCACATCCCAGTGGGGCAAGGGGGTGGGAAGGTGGGGGACTTTGGCCATGCCACCACTGATAACCACCTCTCTCCCCCATGCAGACCTGCCTCCCGCGCTGGAAATTTTGCATCAGCGACACAGACAACAACCTGGGCTTTGCCCTGGGAGCCATGTTCGTCAAGGCCACCTTCGCCGAGGACAGCAAGCAGGTGGTACGTCCCCAAGCGAGCAGCGTGCAAACTGCCACGCTGGTGGATGGTTGGGGCAGCCAATGTTTCTCTGCACACCTTTTATTCACTGTGCATCGCCGATCACTGGGTTTTTCACTGGTCTGCATGCCATCTTGGCCTCTTCCTCTCCACGAGTATTGAAGGGTCCTTGAACTCTCCGGGGTGGGAAGCTGGCGCTCTGGGCTGATGTTGTTGTTTTGTGTAGGCAGAGGAAATGATCGCGGAGATTAAAACAGCTTTCGAGGAAAGCCTGGAGACCCTGCAGTGGATGGACGAAGAGACGAGGAAATCTGCCAAAGAGAAGGTGAGGCGCTGGCAGCAGCGCTGGGGAGGAGGGGGTGATGGTGGAAGGTGGTGGAGCTGGGCAAGCACGTCCTTCCATCGCTGGCACCAAAAGCACTTTGGTCCTTGTCACCCCTCAGGCAGATGCCATCTACAACATGATCGGCTACCCCAAATTCATCATGGACCCTAAGGAGCTGGATAAAGTTTTTAATGATGTGAGTTGGTCAGATATGTCCCCTGGGTGTCCCATTCCTCCCTCCACTAGCATATGCAGGGCATGTGGCCATCACCACGGCCTCAGGGCAGTCTGGAGCTCTAGGTTTCCTCCAGAAGGGTCTCACTGGTGACCTTGGCCATTCTCTGGGGACTTTCCAGAGAGCTGCGAGCCAGTTCTGGGGTGGCTGGGGCTCTTGGGACCCATGCCCGGGAAGAGGAGGAGCAGTTTCCGTAACGGTGATTCATTGCCCTCCCAAGACTCTGCAGATGTTGGAGGGGAGGAGAAACAAGAGTGGCTGTAACTCAGCTGGCTCCGGAGGCTCAAACATGACCATGGAGGGAGGAGCGGGGCCAGGCGATCACCGTGCGCTGCTCACGCCTTGCTCTTTTGCAGTACGAGGCTGTGTCTGACCTCTACTTTGAGAACGTCATGCAGTTCTACAACTTCTCAGCCAGGGTCACTGCCGACCAGCTCCGGAAACCACCGAACCGGGACCAGTAAGTCCTCTGCTCTGCTTCCCTGTTGCGCTCAGCGGGGAATATCAAAATTTCTGGAACACTAGGATTTGGTGTCCACCAGACCATGCTGGTTTTGGGGAGTTAAATTTGGACTGATGGCTTTGCACCATGATAAGCAGATAGTGTTGGAGCAAACATCACTGATGGCTTTGTGCTGCCACGTTGGCCCTGTCCGTGTCCCTGCAGGTGGAGCATGACACCTCCGACGGTCAACGCATACTACTCTCCCACCAAGAATGAGATTGTCTTCCCTGCCGGCATCCTCCAGGCCCCTTTTTACACCCGTGCGTCTCCCAAGTAAGAGCCTAGGGAAAACGTGGAGGACAGGATTCCCAAATTCCCTCCCGTCCAAAAACTTGAGGCTAACTTTCATGGCTGCGGGGAGCAGCGACTGCTCTCTCAAACTCAGCATTGCCCTCCTGCAGGTCGCTGAATTTTGGTGGGATCGGCGTGGTGGTGGGCCATGAGTTGACACATGCCTTCGATGACCAAGGTATGGCCAGGGCCAGGCGGGTGGGCTGCTGGAGGGGTGGCTGGCAGGGTGATGAAGGACCCACTGTGTTTTTGGCAGGCCGGGAATATGACAAGGATGGCAACCTGCGCCCCTGGTGGAAGAACTCCTCGGTGGAGGCCTTCAAGCGGCAGACAGCGTGCATGGTAGAGCAGTACGGCAACTACACCATCAACGGTGAGGCCGTCAACGGCAAGCACACCCTCGGGGAGAACATCGCTGACAACGGTGGCCTCAAAGCTGCCTACCGGGTAGGGCCATGGGGCTGGGGAGATGCTGTGGGGGGCACGGTGTGGTGGGATCGGTGTGGTCCCCTGAGCCCGCTGTGCTCCCTGGCCTCCAGGCATATCAAAACTGGCTGAAAAAGAACGGGGATGAAGAAACCCTCCCAACTCTCGGCCTCACCAACCACCAGCTCTTCTTTGTTGGCTTTGCCCAGGTAGGTCACTCAGTGGTGGGCAGGGAGGGTGGACACACAGGTTTTAGGGGGGTGGAGGCATGCCCAGATGGTGTTGGGAGGGTGTGACGGCAAAACTGAGCTCTCTAGAAGTGCTGCGTGGTGGATGGAGAACCAGATCGGGGTGGTGCTGGTTAAGTAGCGAGATAAAGATGGAGCTTGAGATGTATTGGTCATGCAAGCTGGGAGGTCTGATTCGGCACCGAGCGGGGCCCTATGGTTGCAGACGCTGGCACTCATGCTTCTTGCCCTCTGTTTGCAGGTGTGGTGTTCAGTTCGCACACCGGAGAGCTCGCACGAGGGGCTCATCACCGACCCCCACAGCCCCTCGCGTTTCCGCGTCATCGGCACGGTCTCCAACTCCCGGGAGTTTGCGGAGCATTTCAGCTGCCCCCTTGGCTCCCCCATGAATCCCCCCAAGAAATGCGAAGTCTGGTAACGGGCGAGCGCTTGAGGGAACCAGCTCCTGGTTGCTTCGTCCTTGCCAACAGCTGAATTTTCCCCGTCCTTTCGAGAGGCTCAAACCACTTCTCCGTGCAACGAACTACCCAGCTCTCAGCCGGAGTGGTGCCCTGCGCCCCCGGTATCGTCCGAGGTTCGATCCACTGTGAAAACTCCTCATCCTCTCGCTCATTTGTGAAATGACTTCGATTTGAGGGTCTTTTCTTTCCCACCATGACCGGGCCACGTGTTGATGCACGTGCGTCTGTGGGCACTACCCTGTATTTACACACGCAGCGCTCCAGCCTGACCCACTGCCCCAGCAAAATGCCTCTTTTTTGGAGGTGATAAAGGGAATGCCGCGATGCCGGCGGGTTTGACTGCGTGTCTAAATACACCCGACGTACCTTCCTCTCTCCAAAGATACGCACATGAGGATGGAAAATATTTTAAGATATATTTTTTTGGCGGGGGGTGGGGCGGGAAATATATATATTTTTTTCATGCATTGTGGAATACACTGGAAAATTTCAGGGAAAATGCATTTAAAAGCCTTTTTTTTAGTAAAAGATTCATATATTTATTATTTTTTTTTCTTACTCAGTGCAGCTGTAGGTGCAGCACCCTGTGGTGACAGTCCCTCAGCTGGGGAAGCCAGATGGGGCTGCCCAGGCTGCAGATGCAGCTTAGCCGGTCCCGGATCCCAGGCTTTTCCATGAGGGACCGTCCTCAGAGGATGCTGATGGGGAAATTGGGGACAGCGGGCCTGGGGACAGGGCTGGAGGATGCTGCAGGGTAGCAGAAAGGCTCTGCCGGGATGCTGCAGCTCCTGGGATTAGCTTTAATTTTCAGAGTGCAAAGGGAAAAGTTGACGTGCCAAAGATGTAACCGAGGTGGTGACAGTGTAGATGGAGCACCCAGTTTTCCCTCCTGTCACCTCTGAAGAGAAGTCAGCTGTTTTTTCCTTGGCCCAAAAGCTTCCCCGGACAAGCGCAGGTGGTTCCTGCTGCTGCTTCACTTGCCGCCGTGCCCAGGCTCTATGCCCGGGAAGCTGCAAGCCCCGAAATCACTGCACAGCCCCAAACCTCCATCCCTCCGCGGCTGGTTTGGCACCAGTGTAAGATCTGGCCAGGATGGGGGTGAGGGGCTCTCTTGAGGGTTTTTTAATACTCTTTTTCCAGTTTTGAGAGGAAACCACTGACAGTAGCTCAGGTGCTGCATGTTGTCTTGTGGGGCACCTTCTTGCTCTAGACAGAAAGCAAAGATGTAGAGGGATTTTTAATATTTATATGTAAAAGAAGGGATGGGGCGGGATTTTTTTTGTAACTATTTTTTCACCCTACACATGGGGCTTATTGTAATTGAAATAAATACTTTTTACTGGGTCTGGAGCTGATTATGACTTCTTTTTTTTCTGACAGGGGGGAGAGTCTTGTGTCCCCTACCTGTATCTTTCTCCCTGTCCACATGGATGAGACCATCCTGTGCTGACAAAACTGAGCCGAGGAGGCTTTTCCCAGACTGTGCTTGGCGCCTGCTGCCTCCCTTGGAGGTTAAAACCAGGCTTTTGTGCCCAAAAACCTCACTCTCACTGCGGGTGGGTGGTTGCTTTCCACCACTATGGCACGGCCCCACACATCTCCCCAGCAGGGAGGTCTTTCCCGGATGCTTTTCCTTCCTCTCCCGGGTGAGTTTTTGGCTGGTCGGGCTGCGCTCGGATCCAGCGGCATGGGTGCTGGACAGGTTGCTCTCCAAAACAGCCTTATTTATAGCTCCGTGGTGCCGGCTGGATGCTGCCAGCTCAGTACCGCAGGCCAACGTTCACTCCCGAACGGATGTTCCATGGCTTCGTCAGGCTTGCCCCAAAAAAATGCAAGGCAGGACCTGGACTGCAGGCTCCTGGCCTGGACTGCAGGCTCCTGGCCGAGCCTCACCCCGGCTCCTGGGAGGGCTGGTGGCCATAAAACAAGCACTGTGCTGGGTGCTCGTTTGCTAATTAGCCCTGGCTCATTATTGGGGGCTGGATTTGGGCTGCAGCCCCCTGGTTTTGCCCCATCAGTAGTGAGCTCTTGGAAATACAGAGCGGTTTTGCTGCCGGGACGGGCAGGGCTGAGCCAGTGGCGTGCAGGGGATGCGAGCATTGCATAAATAAGACAGTAAAACTTCCCTCTTGCTGTTTTAACTGTGTTTTCTCACTCAGATTGAATCAAGATGCTTTCTACTCACAGGATTCGGTGTGAGGCTCTCGGTTTCCTGCAGAGCTGGGAGATCGGCCGTTGTTTTCCCCGGGATCTGGCTGGAAATGGTGGCGCAAACCCGCAGAGGGCGGTGGAGCCGAGAAAATCGTTGCTTGAACTCTCAGCTCCTGGGCTGGCGGGAGTTAGCGATGCCGCCCGCATGGCGTCTTGGCCTGGATCTGGCCCCGCATGTTTAAAATGCGGTGAAATGCCTGCATTCCTAGGAAAAGAGAGGAGCAGCGTGGGTGCAAGTCAAAAAAGAATTAAGCAGGGAGAGCGGGGCTGGGGTGAAAGGGTGTTTTTCCAGCTGCAAGGAGCAGAGAGGGGAGCACAGCCAATCACGCAGAGAGATAGGATGCTCTTAGGGGTGGTTTAACCATCCAAAAGGGAAATATTTCGGCTCTCCAGGGCTTACTCGCAGCAAGAGACTGGGCAGGTGGTATCTCTGCCACTGCAGAGGGGACATCCCCAGCGCAGGAAGGATTTCAAGGGCGAGCATCAGCTTGTGTTGTGGCAGGGGGACGCCACGGTCAAGGCTGCCCGTGCTGGGCTCGGAGCCGGCGGTGGATGTTTGCGGGTCTGGGAAGCTGCCGGGTGTAGGCAGAGCAGGCAGGAGGTGACTCATCCCACTCGCGTGCCAGTGCCTGGCGTGGACTTGCCTGATCCTGGGTGGTATTTGCTTTATTTTGGGCTCAGTCGTGCCCCCGAGGGCAGAGATGTTTGCCGAGAGCTGAGCCTGGGCAGGAGGAGGAGGAACGGGGAAAGCTCCAAGCAGGGCTGNGGGTGTTGGAAGGGGATCAGTGGGGGGGGGGAAAGCGGGAGAAGCCCAAAGAGGTAGGTGCTGCTATGCTGCACTGGGTGAAAGCGGGCGCCCGGAGCGTGCTGGAGCTGGAAATGGGGGTTGTTCACAGGTTTGGTGGGGCCGAGACAGTCTTCGAGGTTGTGAGAGGCTGAACCCTACCCTCTGAACTGCTCTTCTCCTTCCCAGTTTGCCCCCTCCAAGCAGGATCTAACTCCCAACACGTCACAACAGTGCTGGGACTGTCAGATTTTAGGGCAGTGAACGGGCCAAAAGCTTCCTCAAACAATTCCTGCAGGAAAAGAGTCCTTTTCCAGTGACACCTCAATCCTTTACCCTATTTTCCGAAGTTTACCAACAGCTCTGGCCTCCCCTCTGCTGGTTGTGAGCACCTCTGCTGTGCCAGGTATGTGAGAGACTGGTGGGACTGGAAAAAGAGTCAGTGATGCTCCGAAACAAGAGCTCGCACTATAAACTCAAGCTGCCTGCGGTCATGCATCGGTTCCCAGGTGCTAATAAAGCTAGCTGGAAAAATAGGAAGAAAAATGAAACGGAGAGGAACCAGAGGCAGTAGGAAGGGCGTGAATCCAGCTGGCACTTGCTCAGGCTCGCCAAATCTGCAGGGTTTGTTGGCCAAATCGTCCTATGTGGGGTAGTACGGAAGAGAGACACGTCTGCTTTTTCCTCTTAGGGGGAAAAAAAAATGGTAAAAATATGGCTGGGGGGAGACATAGACTTTGGAGGAGCTTTAAGGCAGAGCCGGGAGCCTGGCTCCTTCGCATGGCTAGCATGCGTCAGGAGTTTCAGCCGAAAATATGGTGAAAATGCTAGTTGTTTTTTTTTTCCTTTCTAAATGGGCAAAAAAGAAGTGATATATCTAAAGATACTGGAGCTAGGAGGCTTTTTCACAGCTGTGTTTACAGCCAGCTATTTCTGTAGAACAGAGGGAGCCGTAGATGTCAATTTGCTTTTGGTACGAATTTCCTTCCGCATGAAGGGGTGTACCAGGAGCACTGCCACGCTTGGGAGGCGGTCGATGGAATGGTGCCGGGCACCGACCCCCTCCCAGACCACACAGCTTTACTCGCACCCTTAAAATTATTCCAAGCAAAGTCTTTACGAGCTGTGGAGCAGGATCTGTCTCCCCAGCAGGCTGCAGACAGGAGAGATGTGCTGTGAGTGCAGCAGCTCCCCAGGATGTCTGGAGATCTATCAGTCCTTGGGCAAACTCCCTACCATGATAAAAGTTCCTCTTTGTTCTCCCATTTTCGGGGAGTGGGGAAGTATTTGGCCTTTCTTTGAGGTCATTCTCATTTCTCACTTCAGTCTTTAGTTTTCCTGGGGGAGAATCGGCGGTTGATCTGGCAGGCTGCAGAGGAAAACTGGCTCAGAAAAAAAATACCCGGAGCCCCCTCTTGTAGCTAAATATTTGTTCCCGGCTGCAGATGGCAATAGTCCCCATTCAGGACTTCTTTACAGGCTGGCAAGGCTTGGTTGGGCTTTCTTCCTCCAAAAACCTCACCGTTTTCCATTTCACCCCATTTCCCACAAGCAGTTTGAGGTAGATGCGAGCTCACCTACTCCCAGGCATTTCCCTCACCCGACGCAGCACGAAAAGCACAAAGGGAAGCTAAATAGCACGCCAATCATCTTCCCTCCGCTACCGGCTCCACTAAACTTCTGGCACTACACAGTGCGCCTGTTTGGTGTGGCTGTGCCCCGTAGGTAGTACCTTAGTAAGTAAGAAACCATTCCAGTTGCACACTCTTACCGGAGGCCACCGTGGCAGCACAAGCGGCGTGGTAGCTCACAGGGGCTTTTCTCCTGAGATCACACCTCGGAGGACGGTGAGCCTCGGGGGAGGGTGCAGTCCTCGTGTGTCGGTGCACGTGGTTGTCACGTCTCAAACCTGACCTGCACAAACCGAATTGTTTAATAATTCAGAGTCTGACTCAAAAGGGAAAACACGCTCAAGACCCTGCTACTATTTTTTGGCCACTGGGTGCTGTGCTGCGTTTTGCTCCTGTGAATGACACCAAGTTCAGATTCTCCCCCTTCAGATTTGTATTTTAAAACTCAGAATTACTTTTCTGCTTATAAATGGGGCTGTTGTGGAGACGCGGATAGATGTGACTCATGGGGTAGGTTTTCTTCAGCGCACAAGACCTCGATCTTTCTTCTGTCAACTTCCAGTTGCACAACCAGCTACTCACCAAGTGCCTGAATATACCACCAAGAGAGCTGTTTACTTTGATAAAAGAAGCTTTTCACTTTTAAAAGTTTATTTGTCATTGCTTTAAAGTATTACTGCTGCTTCTAAGAGGATGCAGCAGGCGGGACGCAAAGAAACTATGGAACTTTCCTACAGCAGCTCGCGTACCCCAGGCCGGGTGACACGGGGTGGCAATACCTGCCAGGGCAGCGAAGGCGCTGGGAGCGTCTCCCTGGGACGTGCGGCACGGCAGGAACGCCGGTAGGTGCCAGCCGGCTGGAATGAGCCCTCGGGAGCCAGCGGTGGGGCAGGACAAGTCAGGACAATCCAGCAGCTGCTTGAATGTGCGCTGAGGTCCTTTTTATCTCCCTGAGATGGTACAAACCGCCTCTGCCCCCGCCGAGCTGGTCGTGAGCAGGGTGCCGCAGCCCGGCTGTGAAACGTGGAAGATGGCGGCAGCGCAGCAACCCTCGGTGGGGCGAAGGCATGGCGTGGGGGTGTGAGGCGGGTGCCTGCCCCCTACCAGGGCAGCAGGGCCTCCCTAGGCCGGTCCCCATTGCCAGAGGTGGGCTGCTGGGCCTCCCTCACAGCCGCCATCTCACCCTCAGGGCCGCAGGCCTCCACTGTGCCTCATGAGGGGCCGCCCCTGCCCGCCGCCCCAGCAGCCTGGGAGGCAGCCGGGGGCCACGGGGCTGCCAACGGGGCTGGGGGCGAGTTTTGGGGCCGGGGGAAGAGCCCCTGTGCCCGCAGCGGGGTGGGTGCTGCGGGGGCCCGGCCGCCCCCCTCACAGCCCAGGGCCGCCCCCTCACAGCCGAGCGCTGCCGAAGTCTCTCTGGGCCGAGCCGAAAGCGCCCGAAGCTGCGGCCGCTCCGCTCCCGAGCTGCTCCGAAGAGTCCCGAGAGATTCCGAAGATCCCCGAGCGCCTCCTCCGAGCCCGTCCGAAGTTTCCCGAACTCCCGCACGCCTTCGGTCTCCGGAAAGAGCCGAAGTTTCCCGAGCGCGGGGGTCACGGGAGGTGCCGGGCTGAGCGCGGAGGGAGGCGGGGCGGGGGGGAGCGCGGGGAGGCAGGGCGCATGCGCCCGCGAAGGTCTCCGGAAGGAGCCGAGGTTTCCCGAGCGCCGCTCGCAAGCGAGCGGTTCCGGAAAGAGCCGAAGGTTGCCGAGCGCCGGTGGGCCGAGCGGCTCCGGAGCGGCCCGAAGGCGCCCGAGCGTCCGTCCTGCCGGACTGCTGGAGGCGGCCGCAGCGCCATGTTTGATGCTCCGCTACTTCAGTGAGGAAAATCCGCCGGCATCGCCCGAGAGCCGCCACCGCGAAGGGCTCCGCTGCCCCCGGGGAGGGGGACCGAGACCCCCCGCCGCCGGCGGCTCATGAGCAGCGCGGCCTGAGCCGCCTCCCCCCCCCCCCCCCCCCCCCC
>VUYV01000416.1:356742-402844 GCA_008711295.1 Anarhynchus alexandrinus | reverse complement strand
TTTTTTTTTTTTTTTTTTCCCAGGCGAATTTAAACCCAGGTTTTTCCGTCCGGGGGGCTGATTTTGATGCGATTTATTTATTTTTTTAAAAAAATTTTTTTTTTTTTCTTACTTTGGCTGGTGGAAATAAATCTCAGGTGGAATGTGGCGCCCGGCCGCTTTCCACGCGCGACGGCGACGAGAAGGGCTCCCGCTCCAAACCAAAACAACAGAACGGTTTCAATAAAATCCCACCGCCGAAACGGCCCCGGTTACAAAGAGAGGCCGGCGGGTTTGCTGCGAAATTGTTTTGTTTTGTTTTTTTTTAAAGGTCTTGGGTTCTCTGCTGCGACTAGGCCCCAAGTCAGGAGGTAAATACTGCAGGGCTCAGCAGGAAAGTGGGGTGGCCAGCCCGCCCGCCTGCCTGGGGTTTTGTTTCCAGCGTCCCACAGCATCCCCTGGAAAACCGGCTTTCCTCTCCTTTCCCCCCAAAGTTTCTTTTTTTTTGGGGGAGGGATTGTGAAGTGAAAACCATACTTAGCGAGATATCGCTGCTGTGTTATCCGGGCACGGTGTGGCAGGCTGTGCAGGGGACGGTCAGGAGTGTGTTTTGCTATTTATCGGTGGCAGTGACTTACGTTTTAAAGTGGAAGTGTTTTTTATTTTTTTTTATTATTATTATTATTTTTCTTGCTGAGGGCTGTTTCAGCTGTGTGGTGATGCCTGTGCTCTTCAAGAAACGCGTTCCCTGTGTATAAGCATTTTATTGCTCTCACTTTCATTTTTGAGGTGGGAAAACCGAGCCCTTTTATAATCAGTTTAGGTCCATTGTTTTCTTGAGCTTCCGGCAAGAATCATTCTTGCCATGACCACAAATACGTTGCTTAAATCATGAGACTGTTGACGTTACAGATTTGTTTGGGTCAAGTGAAAAACCTCCCAAGATTTTGAGAGGGACGTACTCTGCGCTGGGTGTTTTTGGCGAGCTTGTGCTGTTCTGTAATGCCAGCGTGTGCTTTATTTAGGGGGGGGAAAAAAAAAGTGTGAAGGTGCTGTCATGACAAAGTCAGCGGGGTGGTGGTAAGTAACTGTTGCTCAGGGGAAATTTTGCTCAGTTTTGAGTGATGTGCCAAGTTGTTACAGTGGGAACGCCGGCCAGCGTGCACCTAAGGAATCTGTGCTCGGCTAATCTTTCCAGCAAGGTGCTGGTTTGGCTGGAAAGAGTTTTTTTGAAGAGGAAACGTGATGCTTGACAGTTGAAGGGATGAAGTTTGCTTGGGTCTGGGATCAGGAGGGTGCTGAGCTTTCCAAAGCACTTTATTTTCAAGTAATCATTAAAAGCACCGTGGAGGGACTCGAATGACTTCTCTGACATCGTTGAGGGTGAGCTTTGGTGGTGGTTTGCAAGAGTGGCCGTGCCACCGGAGCCGAGACAGGAGGACGCCGTTGCTTTTGGTTAGTGTTGTCACGAAACGCCTTGCACACGTGAGGGATGAAGCTTGGGCTTACCTCTGAGGGCAGCCTAAAAATAAAAAGCCTTGGAAGGAAGGGGCAAGACCCTAAAGAAGTTGGAGATGATGTGGCAGCAGGTCCCATCGTGGGGACCCAACTTGACACCCAGAGCAAGAGGCGTAGAGGAACGGAGAAGCATTAGGTAGATATGACAAGCTGACCTTACAAAGGTGGGGAGGTTAAAATGATATACTCTGATTTTTATTTATGGCCATACCTGTTTTGAAAACATACTGTGTTTGACCAATACCGCTTCTTAACATTTAAACTAATAATCCGTCCTTGTCACATACACAAACGCTGTGTTCTTGATACCTTTTGGGCAAACTGTGTTCAGGTGTCCTGGCTGGTTTTTACCTCCGCCGAAACTTGTGTGGTGTTTCCAGGTAGTAAACAAAAGCTGTTACCTTTTCTAAGCGTGGCTGCAAAAGTGAGGCTTTGGGGAGCAGAGTTCATCTCTGATTTACTGGAGTGCGGAGGGTCATCTGAGTTCAGCCTTATTTTTAGCTCTGTTTGGTTTCTTTTTTTTTTTCTTTTTTTTTTTTCTTTTTCTGTTTTGATACGAGTGTTGAGACAGTGTTACCCTACGGCAGATGAAGTATAGCTGCAGGTTTCTTCTGGCAACTCGGGGTGAGCTGAGCGCTGCGAGGTCTCCTTCTCGGGGCAGTCCGAGGGTTTATTTGTTGATGTGGAGGATTATTATATGTTAAGAGGTAGATCGAGGCTCTGACTTGGGCTTTTTTTAAACTAGAACAGCTTCCGCCTGGCGAACTTTGTGTCTTGGGAAATACGTGTGGTTTTAGTACTTAATACATCGTGAAATTAAAAGGTTATCTGTATAATTGACAAAAGAAGAATTGGGTGGGAGAGGAGTGCACAGGAAGAAGAGCTGCTTGCTTCAGGTGCGTTTGTAGAAAGGCATTAGCAAGAGGAAAGAAAAATACAGGGGGAAGGAGGAATTTTAAAAAGTTATTTCTTGAAGGCAAGTGAATTTGGAGAGTGATGGACATGAAGAACAGAAATGTTTTGATGGGAGTTCCGTTCTGTCACGTGCTGAATAGGAAGTGATGGGAGCTGCTGTAAGACAAGACAGAGCTTTGCAAAGTTTCCTTAACGCAGTGGCTTCAAGGAGTTAAATTTTCTGTCTAAAAGTAAGTTGCGGTAATGTTGTGGCTCTGGTAGTGGTGGGTATTCCATCAAAACCTGATTTTAGGAAGAAATTATGTTTGAAAGTTGTCAGTATGGACAAATACTCTGTTGCTGACCCTTATTTGGGAGGGGTGGACAAGGGAAGGTCGCCAGGAGATGATGACACACAGGGGGATATTATCAAAAATCAATCCCTGTCTGCCCACCTCTGCTTTGGCTTTCAGAGTGCCTCTGAGGAACGAGTTCCAGGTGAAGTCACTTGTTCTGTAGTGAGACTTCTTCCATAAAAAATGTAAAATAACAAAGGTACGCTCCGGGCTGCAAGCTCACTGTAGACCTTTGTGCTTTTAACTTGGCGGTACTTGTGATGCGTGTTAAACCACACCGCGTTTCTTTACTCTCCCTCACGCTCCCACTTAAGAGTAAAGTATTTTTTGTGTGTGTTATAATAAGCTGTTCTTTAAAAAGTCCCCGTGCCGTGAATAAATTTTGTGGATCAATATAATTAGGTCACCAGTTTCTTCCCAGCCCCAGCCCAGACGTGGGCAAACATTGCATTATGAAGGACAAACAGATTGATTTGTGTTGAACCCGGGGAACGTTGCGCATCTGCTGGCTCTTCAGGGTTAATTTAACGCTGTTCCTTGGAGCCAAATTAGAGCCATCTTGGGCTCTGGGCTGGTGTCAGTAGGTTTTTGTTCTCTTTTCCAAACTTCCTTGCGTTTGGAGGGAGTTCAGCTTCCTGGTTGTTGATGGTCTCTGTGCAGGCACCAGTAAACTTGACCTTAATATACCACCGTAGCTGTTTCGGGGGGGGGATTGGGTATCTCTGGGCACGGGTATTTTTCAGGTTATTGCAGCGGGGCAATCCCAGCAGGTTCAGGGTGGGCTTTAACAGATGGTCATTCAAAATCTGTCTTTTCTTCCCCCACTTTAATTCCGTTTCTGAGAAGCGGAGAGGAAGGGTCAGCGTTTGGGGGCTTTTTGTGTGAAGTACATTATTGCTGTGCGCAGAAACCTGGGTTTTGGTGGTGCTGCCTCAGTAATTGAGTGTCTGCTTTAGTTTTTCCTGAGTTGCTTTAGCTAACTGTGCTGTAGTCCCTTTCAGAAGGCGGCGTGCTGGTTCCCGCTCCGTTGGGTGGCATCTTCTGGATGCGAGCGGCTTCCCAAAAGCCCAGGAGAACGGCAAGAAATACGGGATCGCTTTCAGGAACGTAAAGAGACTGTGTGAAGTCGGGGTGAGGTTCTGGCAAGGCTTACCCGGTGTTTGGATGCGGGCCAGGCTGTGCTGCTGGAGTAGGCCTGCGTTGGTAATCTTCTAGTTAAATTAAGACTGTTGAGGAGGATTTGGGTGCGTGGGGTTTTCTGTCTTCTCTTAGTGAGCGAAGAGTTGAGCTGGAGGGGAAAGTGCCCAAGAATTTCACCGAGGAGAGCATCTTCAATGCATGCTGAGGGATCGGGGGCTCTGGGTTGGTGTGATACCCGCTGTGAGTTTGGAGCCAATGCTGTCTTCCCTCCCTGCTTGCTTCCATTCCGAGTGGCTTTTTTCCAGAGTATGCGATGCAGTGTCTCTCTGTGCTCTCTGGGGTTTATCTGTTGAAGACCTTGAAGATGAGGACCCAGGGACTGGGAAGATGCTTGGGTGTAAAAGTCAGCTTGAAGAGCGTGATGGTGGCTTTCGTGCAGAGCGCCGTGCCTCCCTGCGCCTCGGGTGGATCAGCTCCGGCTTCTGCGCAGCTTTGACATTGAACTGGAGCTAAACTGAGAGCATGGTCAGAAGTCCTCTTCCAGGTGCCGGTGACAGCTGTTCGTGAGGAAGGGTGTTTGGAGCGCTATGGTCATGAAAGGGAAGGAGGGGAGGAACTGGGCTGAGATCAGAGGTGTTCCTCGCTCTCTGTGTTTTTGAGTTGAGGAGTGAGCTTGCCGATGTCGCGGCTGGATGAAGGGAAAGAAGAGGCAGCGGTGTTGCTTGAGAAACGTTTCCATTTAGAAGTGTCTGAAGCTGTGGAGATGGTACATCTCGGGAGGGTGTGCAGCAGGAGAGAAGGTTTGAAAATGTGGAGACTTTCCCTGCCGCTCCGTGGTAGTGGCTCTTCTGCCGGGGAGGAACAGGCACGGGTTTCTGCGCATACTGCCAAAAAATTAAGTGCTTTTAGACCTCTCTGCCATCTCCCCTGTTGATGTTCCCCAGCCTTGGCACATCTTAGCATTCTTTCAAGCAGAAATAGCTTTAATTTATTTAATGACAAAAGCTAATCATGTTATAGCGCAGATATGTCAGTTTACCAGCTTTGTAAGATTTTTGTGGTGAAATGTCTTGGAGAAAACCATTCTTCCAAAAATACGATTTCAGATAGCTTATTTTCTTCCCCTATCCAATAAATGTGTATGTTCTCTGGCAGAAGTCTGCGGGAGAAGGTTACTTTAGCTGTTTAAATATATACGTATTTAATGTGCAGTACTGATTTTGGAACACAGTTTGTGTTCTATCTGTATCTGTGTTCTACTGTATCTATGGTACAGTAAAAAGTACAGTAAAAAGTAAGTGAGAGTAATAAGAGACTTAGAACAAACAACTTCCCTTTTAGATGTTGGGATGTAGAAGGATTTTCATCTGTGTGTATGGGTTTTGCCCGTCATCTTAGGGCTGAAAGGCTCTTTCATGTCGTTAGCGAATGTTGGGATGTGTCGAGTTGGTGCGTTTGCTCCGTTTTTGTTTCATAGTAAGAGCGAGCGGTGAAGATCCCTCTTTAGAAGTCGTAGGTAACCTATATTTTCTTTTTCTCCCTAATCCAGCAATTTCAGGGCTAGTCAACTGTCAAGTTTAGTTGTGTGTAAATCCGCTAATATGATTAGAGTTGCTGGAATTTTTACTCTGGGGAATTATAGATGGGTAGTATCACTGTTTTACAGGCATTTCTTTAGTAGGAAACTTTATCTGTGACTTGAATACGTCTGCTGACTATGGCGAAGGCTTTTCTGGAGTGAATGGGGAGGAGAAAACCAGTGTTTGTTACAGGGCATGAAGATGTGGGTGGAGGAGTTGTGTGCCCCATGGTCTGGAGGAACCGGGGGAACTAATTTTTCTTTTTTTAAGGGAATATCGTTGCTGGGGCTTCTCGCACTACTGTGTTTTACACTTGGTGGTAATTCCAAGAGCTTCTCCTGTGTACAGCTTTCCTTTCCAAACTGTGGACTTCGTTTTGCCTCCCAAATAGGAAATGATGATGTGGAACAGCTGGAAGGAGAAAATGGAATGGGTTCTTAAAAAAGAAAAGGATCAAAGGGAGGAGAGCAAAATAAGCTTTTAGGCTAGTGAAATTTTCTAGTACATGTTATTCTTATGTTTTATTATATACGTTTGGAAGATGTCCCAGAACGCGCTCTCTCTTTTCGTAGTAGGTGATGGCACGCTGTTGCTGATGGGACTTGAGTCAAATTGCTGCTGGGCATGTAACTAGGTTAATGGGACAGCAATTTTTTTTTATTTCCTGAAAGGAAAATTACGTGCTCCCTATTCTGATTGTACCTTAAGAATTGTTTTTTACCTTTGTTTGCTGTGTAGTCATCTGAGGTGGAGAGAAAAGGACAAGTTTCCCCACACCGAGATTGTATCAAGTTTAAATCAATTCTGCTACCAAAAATAATACATTTCTGCTATTGGTTGTAACACCTTTGTGTACCCTTTCTCTGGATAAGAGCTCAAATATTTTTTTGAGCTTTAAACATGCCTGAAGAAAAGCAAAGTGGCTTCTAAAATGGGCATCTTGAAAGAAAAACATATCCAGTCCTCGACCGATACCAGTAGCGTTCTTCAAAACCATCAGTGAAGTGCTGAAATGGGTTAGGACTTGTCGAGATGCGCAGAGCAGCTGCTTCTTTCCAAGGGGTTGAACTTGGCAGGAATGAGACTCTCGTGCTCTGGAGTAAGAGTATCTGCACGGGAATAACTCTAAAAGTCGCAAACATGAAGACCATCCCCGCTCTTATGAGAGGAGTGGCCTTCACGTGGTAGGAAAAGAAATCTTGCTGGCGATCTTTGAGTTTGCTCTGGATGCTGTGAAAACACCGAGCAAGGAAGAGTTAATGCAGTTAAAGATCTTAAATAACGCAAATTTTCCCGGGTTTGGAAAGCTTTTGGGAGGTGGAAACTAATAAACATTGCATCGATTCTCTCTTTCTCTGGTTGTGAGATGATGATTGTGTATTTGTTTGTGTTTTGGTTTGATTTACATGTGAGAGTGACTGTGTGTGAGTTACTGAATTACTAAGAGTAGTCAGATTTAAATGTCTGCGTTGCTGGTGGCATTTGAAAATCCATTTGAACTAATGCTATGGCTGCGCTAATGGTGGTCGGAAAAAGAGATTTCCCTCTTTTATGTGTTATTGAGAAGTCATAGAAGTTACTGTGCCTTGAAACAGGCATTTTTCTGGGCTGATTTTATTCTTTTGCCGAAAAGCAAAAATGACAGGAGTCTTCAGTCTTTTCAGACTAAGCAAGAGGCTCTTCCTATAAGTATCAAAGGGAAAGATTTTTTAGTGATACTACTTACAGCTTTGGTTTTTTTTAGTCAGCCACTGTCTTAGAAAGGCTCCTCACATCCTGAAGAAAGGAAATGTCTGGAGAAAAAAAAAGTGCATTTCCCCTAAGTGGCGAGCCCTAGCCCTGTTGCCCTTGGACTACCACGAGATCTTCTACAGAACCGTCAAGTCTGATGTGAAATTCGGAATGAAATCTGGTCTGAAAACTTTCTGGGAGTCTTGAATTCTGGTTTGTGATGATGTACTTAAGCTTGATACCAGGCACTTTGTTTTGCAGTGTGCAGCCAATGAATTGGAGAGACTCAATATCTCCATGACATTCGAAAGGGAACTGGGCAGGGTACTATAGCTGAGGGTAGATGAACTATGTCACTTATTTGGGGGGGAAGTCAAGAACTGAAAGCAAAAAACATTTAAAGCACGTTTATTGCGACTTTTGATGTGAAAGTCATGGTGCATCTCAAACTCTGGAGTATGCTGGGAAAGGGATTTCGGCAGTTGGTGATTCCTGCCTGGTTTTAGTATGGCGAAGTTTGTGTAGAAGGCTCTCTTGGATATATTATTTCTTGAGCTGGTGAGACATCTTCCGAGTTCAACGTGCTGTAGGATATAAAGCTAGCTTCAGTTTACACCGCCCTTTCTTACCAGTGCTTACACAGATATAAATACTCATCACTGGATGGTCTGTCTCCAAATACTTTACTTTTCTGGGCTCTGCGTTTTGTATTCTAGATTGGCGAAATGCAAATAATTCAGCTGTCAACCTGTCTGTGCAACTTGGGTTTTATGTTTTCCTTCAGCATTGTGTTTTAAACAAGATTGCAAAGTGCTTTTATGTCTGTCTCTTCAAAAGAAAAAAAGATCTAATTTTTGTTGATATGGAAATATGGCAAAGTGTAATTTTCGATGAGCTTAAGCTGTTCAGCTTAATTGTATTGATTACATTTCCCAAACACTTTTTTAAATTAAAAAGAAGTTAATCAGCACAGATAGACTAGTTTATGTTTAAACATTTGGTTCGGAGGTTGGGCACCAAGTTTGACTTGAAACGATTGCCATTCTCCCCCAAAAAACTTCAGGTTTTGTTGCTCTGTCTGTGGCAGCGGTACCTGGTGTTGCAGGCGTTCACCGAAACAATTGTTGCCGGCACTTGGCACGGTCCCCACCGCTGCTTGCTGAAGCCAAAGCACACTTTATCCACTCAGGCTGACATTAAGATCATTAAATAAATGAATGAATTGTACTGTCACCAAATTCCCATTCTGGCAGCCGAAGAACATGTGAATTTTATAGCCGGGACCTCTGTCCAGAATGTCTTATTGAATGGCCTGGATGTCAGGAGTGGGAGCAGTCAGCACAAAGCTTTCTAGTAAAATGTCTGTGCCTTAATGAGGATTACGGTGTGGAGTGGTGCAGAAGCCTGAATTACTAGACATCTGATCATCCAAGATGGGTATTAATCAACCTGTGAAGGGCGTGTAGAAAGAAACTGGAGCACAGCAATAAAACAAGGGAGCGGGAGAGAACCAAAGAGGGGGTGGAGAGCTCTTTCTCCAGTGGCAACGCGGGTCGGTCTTGCTGTTTGAAAGGAGTTTGTTGGGGGAAGAATGCAGCCAAGCCGGGAAGTGTTGAAAGCAGGGATAACTCTTGGTCTCCGTCAGGGAGTTTGAGGTCTCGCTGGTTGAGCTAAAATGCTAAAAGGTCACTCGGGGTTTGGAAGATCTTGAAGAAGTCTGCTGAACTTCCACCTCTGGGAGGAGAAGGTTGAAAATACTTTCTCAAAGGAGGAGAGTTCGCTCGTCAGGCTCGGGTTGCTTTTTATTGTGGTCTGGCTCCATCCATGTTTTTATTATGTTGTGCTCAAGATCGTGTTTTTGCTTAGGAATAGGGAACATAAAAGATCTGTAGCGCCCATGCTGGCTGCAGGTGGGTCAAAAACGTCTCTGAACTGCGAAGGAAAAAGTGGAAGTGTCTTTTGACCAGACAGTTTGGTGACCTGTATAGCTGCGGATCCGCAGGCTGCTTGCACTGCGGCCCCAAATAATATCAGAGATGCTCTGCACTAGGGATAACTTAAAATGTTTGATTCGGTCCATTCCCATTCTGAAATGTAGCAAAACGTCAGTGTTTAAGATCAAATTCAGTGCTTTTGTACTGGAGCAAATAATTTTCTTAGTCTTCTCTTCCTCCCGTTCCCCATACCTTACTTAGTGTTTGTCTTGGTTACAGTTAGTGTGATAAAAGGCTGCTAAACTCACACTGGTAACCAACGCGGTCCTCGGTGCATCTTATTCATGTTTTAACAGGTGATGTTGCTCATGGCCATGGTGATGATGAAAGCCGAGTGGTTGGGTAGTGTTTCTAGGTGCCTGTTCAGAAGTTCATAATCTTTGAAGACCTGCTATGAATACAGTGAGACTGCAGTTTCCGTGCAGTCTGAAGTCAGGAAAATTGGGGTTTTACGTTAATCAGAAAAGGAGTGGTCGTGCCTGCTGCGGCGCTCAGAGCGTCCCGTTGGCGCAAACAGTCCCCAGCAGGCAGAAGGTCCTGAAATTCCCCTTTCTTTCCCATCTGGGACAGCACATCAGGTACATCTTCACTGACTTCTACCCGTGGTTCAGCTGTGTAGCATGACTTCGGAGGCCACTTTGTGTGATAAGGAGAGAGATGTGCTTGGAAATCTTCCTTGATGGCCACGTGCTGTAGATGCAGCCTTCTCTCTGTGTTTTACCTCTCCCTTAGTGGCCCGAATTCAACAGGCAGAGCTAATGGAAGTCAAACCTGCACTTCTTTAAATGAGAAATGCTCTGAGACTAATTTACTGCTCATCTTCAGACTCAGCTGGGATAAATATATTGTTGCTATTACTCTTTTTCTTCAAGCGCCCTGTGGAGGTGTGTGCAAAGTGTGCAACTGAGAGTCCTTATGAGGAAAAATTGAATGCGTGGAGGATTGGACCAAGGAGACCCAGAGCTCCTCTCCAACCTATATCCCTCTATGAACTATGGGGTTTTTGCAGCAGTGTAAGATGCACCGTGCTGTCTTCCCTAGATGCCTGCTTTTTCAGGATTTCATTTTGTATGACATGAGATTTTAACTCGGGAGAAGTCATAAGCTCTGCGTGTGGCAAGAGGGTACTTAACGATTTCATTTCATTTTGATAAACAGCCGAAATAAAGATTATGGGGGGGAAATCGCGAGGCGTTACAGAATTGGGAGTCGAAATGAGCATTAATGCTCTCGAGAAGCTTATTTCTAGAATTGGTTGCTTGGCTGACGGAAGGCCCATCAGTCTGGGTGACAACACCGCTGTCACCGTGATGCTCCCTGACAGATTGACCAGCGGAGCATTACATTTTCCCATGAAGTCACAGCATGAAGTATTAGAGACACGGTAGGAGACGTAGCCAAGTGAATGAGACGGTAAACTACTCGGCTGTTTGATATTCATGCTTATCATACAGATACAAAGCCTGGCTTGGAGATATATGGTTGCTGCTGTAGGGTCCCAAACCCCCAGGGATGCAAGCAGCAGCCGTCCCTGTAGAGAAGAGGCGCGTGGGGGTTGTAGCCTGGTAAGCTCTAGTCGCTTATTTGTGGTTTTAGTGTACAAAGTTTGAGTTAAGTGGGCTGGGGGAGTTCTGCGTTAATGGCATGCATAGGAAGATAAAAATAAGTAAGCTGTTTTTTAGTACATTACAGAAATCTAGGATCTTGGTGAAAATTGCCACGAACGAGCGCTGCAGTTGTTGTGTCTGTATTGGGAGCTTTTTTTCCCCAGTCGTGTAGCAACGTGCCCTCAGATGCAGGTAATTGCTGGTGCTAAAGGCAAGCCAGAGACGTACTGTGTTACTTTGAGTTCAGTGTGAGGGAGGGTGGACGGTGATACCCATGTGGAAGTTTTTTGCAGGCTGTAAGCGGAATAAAGGCTGAGGAAACGCTCGGTAACCTTTCTCTGCGACGAGACGGGTTCCCTCCTGGTCTGCCTTCCTCCCTGCGTCTCTTCAGTTATGTCATCTGGCGCTCTCCGCTTTCTCTGTTTGGATTTGAATGTTCCTAACTGGTTATGTGTTTGCAGTATAAACTCAGTGTAGAAATAACTGTGTGTGTGTGTTAAGTAACTGTTCTGAAGGGGGGGGGGGAACCCCTAACAAACCCACAAAGCAAACAATCCCAATCTTCGCTTGCTGGCGTGGCTGTTGGGGGGCAGAGGAATTCCTCCGCCAGCTCGGGGTGTTGCCCGGTGGAAGCTGTCCTCCCCAGGCACGCCGACAGCGGCTCCGCACTCCGCAGCCCAGACCCCGGAGCGTGTTTATCAGGTTACCTCAAAGCAGCACGCGAAGAGCGGCTAAGCGGGTCAGAGCCTCTCTGCAGCTGGTGTCGGGCCAGAAACTGCTGTTTCAGCTGCTAATCAGAAGTATGCTAAATTTGGGGATCTTTGTTTTCTTTGAAGTGTGATTCAGTTTGTGTGAGATGCTGTGTGTTTTGGATATTGTGGCGTGCATTGTTTTAAGCTCAATGATTGAAATACAGAAGTATTTGACAATAAACGTTATATCAGCAGTTGCATTACAGTATGTGGAAGGCAGAAGATGGGTATGGCTTTAGCTCTGCTGTCTCGTCTGTGGCATTTTATTAAAAATACTTTTTCTTTTCTGCCAAACTAGATGTGCACAAGCATCTGATGCAACCAAAGGTCTGGAGGAGAGCCAAGGAACCGTACCTGTTAGTTTTGGAATAGACCAAAAGCTCAAGTAACTCCAGAAAGGAGCGGGCTGGTATGTGTCACTTGGCCAAATAGGAGATCAAAACCTTGTTCTCCCGTGGCTGTCTCCTCCGGATTGCTCCTGTGGGATCTCCGTCAAGCCAGCTCGCTTGCAGCCTTGCTTTGTATATTTTTACAGCATTTACCAAGACATTTGCTTGGTCTTAGTCTCGTGTAGCTGCCGTTCAGGGTAAGACTACTACTATTGCTGGGGTGGTTTTTTTCCCCTTTTCAAAATCAAAATGTGTTGAAGGAAAATATGGCCATTGTCACAAGTTCTGGCTCTGACATTGCCTCGCGTCGGGTTTGCCTGGTTCCCCCAGCTCTGCCTTGGCCACCGCTTGGCACTTTTGTGGATGCGATGTTTCTCTTTGAATGCTTCTCTTCTATTAAAGATTCCTGCATTTCCCCCCCTCTTCCATCTTAGTTTCTTGAACAATATAGTTGCTTCACTCTGAAGACGTCCCACACTTTGGAGGCGATGCTCCTCACCACCTCCGAACTGGTGCCCGTCTGGGATGAGCATCTTCCATCTTCTCTGGGGATGGTCGCAATTAGTTTCCTCAATGACCT
The DNA here is from genome assembly GCA_008711295.1 of Anarhynchus alexandrinus. Classification (NCBI taxonomy): domain Eukaryota; kingdom Metazoa; phylum Chordata; class Aves; order Charadriiformes; family Charadriidae; genus Anarhynchus; species Anarhynchus alexandrinus. Next base: position 390,324 of record VUYV01000416.1, on the reverse strand, counting down.
TGCTTGATAAAGTGACCCAGGAAATTTTCCTACCCCATCTCTTCTTTTCCCAGCCCTTCCGTTCCCTTCTGTCTTTAAATGTTTTAAACAAGGATCCCTTTACCAAAGCCGGTCAGGGAGGAATGGGATGGTTTTTAAACTGACAAAACCGGGGGGTGTGGTGAGCTTTGACTGCGGTGGCGGTGGTTATCAGCTGGGGCAGAAACGTCTTCAGCGAGCAGCAGCTGGAGCGGGTTTTTTGGCAGCGTCTTTGCATTTATCCTCTCTGGAGGGAGGTTTGCAGTGTGCAGTCACCTCTAATGTGGATTCTTGGGAGCTAGAATACCAGTTCCCTGCTGAACTGTTTCTTGCGTAAATATGTTTTTTTAACACTTCCCATGCTCTTGGTAGCCACAGGCTGGTCTAGAAGAACTTTGTCGAAGAAAGCGGTGTTAAGATATCTCTCTCTTTCGGGTAATGGATTTTTTTTCCCCTCTTCATGTATTTAATCACAAAAAAATAAATGTGGTTAACAGTATCCAAAGGGCTTTTTTCTTCCTGCACCATGCTGAGAAATGCCTTGTTCAAGATGGTTTCTTCCCTCTGAGCTTGGTTCGTTTTTAGATGCTGAAGGGCATTTTGAGACTTTGTTTTAACTTCATTTTACATTGTGTTTATATGAAACAGACAAAAAAAAAAATCCAGTGCTTTGCCAAATATTTTTGGAAAGAACAAGCTTTGTGGATAATCATTTTCATGTTCTACCTGCTCCTTGGTGTGTTAAGGCTGCAGAAGAATCTCTACCCTGAAAAAAGGCTTTGAGAGATTAGCCTTCAAGTAGTCACTTGAGGCGGGTTGATTAAGAAATACACTTGACGTTAGATTTGATCAAGATTTGAATAATGGAGTTAGAATTGACTGTCACTCCTGTAATCCAGTTATTTTTAGATCGGGATCGGTATGTGCCACTCCCCCGGTCGTCTATAGCGTTGCTCTGAAGGCAGACAGATCAAAGTGCCGTTTGATGGAGTCGATCTTCACCAGTTTTGTACTTGCCGCTTCATCCCATTAACACATCCCTTATTAAATGTGGTGGGCCAAAACTTGGCGATTCGGAGCAAAGGAATTCCAGTGCTGCACTGCCAGTTGCTACCCAAAATACAGCTGAAATAAGTGTTCAGTTTTGGGCCCCTCATGACGAGAAAGACATTGAGGGGCTGGAGTGTCTCCAGAGAAGGGCAATGAAGCTGGTGAGGGGTCTGGAGCACAAGTCCTAAGAGGAGCGGCTGAGGGAACTGGGGGTGTTCAGCCTGGAGAAAAGGAGGCTGAGGGGAGACCTTCTCGCTCTCTACAGTTCCCTGAAAGAAGGGGGTAGCGAGGAGGGGTCGGTCTCTGCTCCCAAGGAACAGGCGATAGGACAAGAGGAAAAGGCCTCAAGTTACACCAGGGGAGGTTTAGGATGGATATTGGGAAAAAGTTCTTCACTGAAAGAGTTATCAAGCACTGGAAGAGGCTGCCCAGGGCAGTGGTGGAGTCGCCATCCCTGGAGGTGTTTAAAAGCCGGGCAGCCGTGATGCTGAGGGACATGGGTTAGTGGTGGGTTTGGCAGTGCTGGGTTGATGGTTGGATGCGATGCTCTTAAAGGTCCCTTCCAACCTCGATGATTCTATGTAGGTAGGAACATCATGGTGGTATTGATGGTGGGACTCAGTTCCGTTTGTATTCAAGAAATATTTGGAATTGTGTTGGGAAGGAGCCAGGTGAGTTGCTGAACACTTAATCGCCTTTTAGCTCTTGGATGTCTTGGAAGAAAAAAGTGCAGGTCTGAATTACCTTCAGGATGTGCATAAGATGTACTTTAGCTATTGTGGTGTCAGAAAGTCTCTTGTGCTTGAAGGCGTAACGGTGGGCTGTTGCAAGCCCCGAGACATGCTGCTGTCCTCGAGGCACGGGAACCTTGCTGGCCAAATTCTCACAAGAGCTCCCTGAGCATCAGCGTAGCGCTTGGGCTCTGCCACCTTCTCCGCCGGTGTCGTAGCGTGAGGACCTGAGCTCTTTGCGTGTGCTCTCTTCAACCGAGTGCCTCGAGGGGAATGGTATTTGTGAGAACCGAGACCTCAGCTCTGGCTGCCGAGCACTGGAAGGCCCTTGTCACCTGGCAAGGGATGTGTGTTGGAGCTGATGTTCGGCTGTGTGTTGTCTCTTGCCTAAAGGTGAGAACAAAACTGTTTCTTTGCAGTAGCTTTCTGTCTTCAGCTCGGGAAAATAGTAGCTTTTATCTGGATTAAAGCCTAAGCGATAGCTATGGACCTGGAGGAATTACAAGAGGTGGAAACTACGCTTAATCTGAGGGTCCCAAATCCAGGATCCAGGCATCTTTTGAAAGACTGTTGGTGAATTACCAAGAAATCAAAGAGTCTCAAGATCAGCATCGTGAAGACTTTCTCCAAGTTAACCATATGCTCTGGGGTTGTCCTGGGGAAGCAGCACAGTTTTTTACATTGCTGAGGCTGTTTACCGTTCGCTGTTGTCCGAGAGAAACCGGATTGGGAAGGGCTGGAGTGGAGGAAAGTGGGGTCGCCTGCACAGGAGGCGAATGAATCCGGATTGTTTTAAAGGAACTTCCTTACTTTGCTGACATGCCCTGGCTGCAGAGAGAATCAGAGCACCCGATTTGCTAAATTCCTCTTAAGAACGGGGAAATTGCAACCAAATATAGGCTTTCCAGGGGCTGAAAAGTGATTGCCCCAAAAGTAAAAATTGGCCATACCCGTGCCTGGCAAGCACACCACAACGTTGTCGTTTTGGTTGCATAGTAGTAATATCAACTTCCCCTTAGAAATCTTTGGTGTCAACGCGGGCAGGAAAAGGGCAAAGCTTGCATGGGGTTCATCTCATGGTGCCTTCAAGCACGGAGTTATTTAACCGTAAGGTGGAATTGTGACTTTTTTATGCATTATTCCCAGGCAGGGCTTGTCTTTGCTGTGTCCGGGACATCCACTTGTAGGTTTTGGTTTCTGGGCCAGAGTAACCACCACGTAGGAGCGGTCGCTGGTGTGAAGTTGCCCATGAGAGACCTCAAATCACAGAATCATGGAATTTTCAGAGTTGGAAGGGACCTCTAGAGATCACCCAGTCCCACTCCCCTGCCAAAGCAGGACTGCCCAGAGCACATCACTCAGGACTGCATCCAGGCGGGGCTTGAAAACCTCCGGAGAAGGGGACTTCCCCACCCCCCTGGGCAGCCTGTGTCACTGCTCTGCCACCCCAACCCGAAAGAAGTTTTTCCGTATATTTGAACGGAACTTCCTATGTTCCAACTTGTGCCCGTTGCCCCTCGTCCTGTCACTGGGAACCACTGGAAAGGGTCTGACCCCATCCTCCTTCAACCCACCCATTAGATACTGTACGCAGTAATAAGGTCTCCCCTCAGCCTTCTCTTCTCCAGAGTCCCAGCGCTCTCAGCCTTCAAATGCCACGTGTTTTAAACTTTGAACAAGTAGGTAAAATCAGAGAGGGCAGCCTCCCGTTTCCCCGTCCGGGGGAAAAGAGTGCGCAAGGTTTCTGTGGTCTTTTTACAGGACACGACAATATTTTAAGAGCATCCCAATCTCGGAGCTGACTCAGGCAGCGGCGAAACGTGATTGAATTGAAATCAGTGAACTGATTACAATCTCTATGCCCAAAATGTACATAGTCCCCTTTGCAGTTTACGGCTCAGTAAAGATAAAGAACATAAAACCAGGAAACCTTTACCGACAGTATTTTGAGGAGGCTCGTTTGGTTGACACATCTTTCGGTCGCGTTGCTTGTCCCGTAAAGCCCATTTATATGCCGGGGTGTCGAGGCTGCAGCATTCATACTGAACGCAGCAGAGAGCCCAGTGGCTGGGACTTCAATCGACCTGGGCTGGGGCACCTACGCTTGTAGCTCTTTTACTGGCCTTAATAAACTTAATGAGGTTCTCTGTCTGGCTTTTCTTAGGTCTTAATCTTTTTTTTTCCACGTGAATATTCCAGTATAAGCGGCATCATGTAGCTCTCATGTAGTTTGTGATAGCATATGTGAGAACTTCTCCTTTTTTTTTTTTTTCTCTTAGTTGTTTTATTGAGTAACTTTTACTATAGATTGTTGGATTTCTAAACGCTGGCGTTTCATAATTGCGTCTCAAAATGCATGTTATCTTTAATCAGTCCTTCTGGACTGTACAAAGCCGAATTAAGTGGAACAAATATTTACATCTCAATTTACCTGAAAACAGAGTACACTTTCATGCAGACATTGATGACATTCTCCTATCTATGGTGGTAACATTAAAGCTTTGCAGTAAAGAGTTCTTATTTAAGTTGCTGCTTGATGCGTGCTGTGTTCAGGAATATAAATAAATAAAACCTACCCTGCCATGTTTTGTTCTTAATCACCAACGCAGCAGTCTCTGACTTATAGTTAGGAAGGTGAAGGAGAATTTCTTATCTATATACCACCTCTGTTTATAATGCCAGAGCTGCAAATTGAAGCCCAAGCGATTGCCAATCAAAAATAGTGTTTTATGGACCATGTTTCTTTGTTTCTTCTCTATTTCCACGTTTCTTTAGACTTGGCTTTCAAGCTTGTGTATTGTAGCAGCTGCTGCCTTCACTAAAGTTTCAAACACATGAAGAACTACCTGAATTTATGCCGGGTAACTTTCTTTTGTTGCTCTTTCTGCTTTTTTTGTTCTTTCTCGCCGCCTTTGAGGGTGTTTTGGTAACAGGGCAGTTGGACCTGAGAGCATGTAGCGTTAAAAAAGGGGGAGAAAAAAGAGGTGCTATAGGAGCATGCTGTAAAATCCCACTTCTGCAGCAGACACAGATACTCCGCTGTGTGCAGTGCAAGAGGGTTTTGTTTTTTAAGTTCCTCTTCCCTGCTTTGCGAGCCGCCTGCTTGACGTCGCCGTTCCCCACCTGCGAAGAAACAAAGGAGGCAAAAACTATTCCTGCAGCCGAGGAAGGGAGGGCGGCGGGAGCGCACGCGTGTGCGTTTCAAACGCCTCTTTGTGCTGCGGGGTGTACGTTGGGGTACGGCTCCGGGTGCGGCGGGCGGCGAGCGTGGTCCCTTCCACTGGATTCTCCCTCTGGAGGCGTGCGGCATGCCTGAAGAACAGTAACTTTTTGCACAGCTGGCTATTTTTAATGAGATCTTCCACCATTTTCCGATGAAGCAACAGATCAGCACTTCTAAAAAGATCTTTATCTCAACGGTTGAGAACGGGACTCCTTTCTGTATTGAAAAACCTGAAAGGAAATAGCATCCTGCGCGAACTGTGGCTTTGTGCATACTTACGTAATGGGCTATCAATCAAATTTAATTAAAACTGTGGTAACGGCGGAGTTTTACTCCCTTTCAGTTCAGCTATGACACAGAGGGGGGAAAAAAAAAGTTCTTTATCTTTACAAGCTTTTCTTACAGAAGTTATTACTGTGATTGCAATTAAGAAGCCCTTGTTTTTAAGGCAAATAAATTAGTTTGCTTCTTTTTATAAAGAAATCCCTTGCCCCTTGGCCGTCTTTAAAAATAGATGCGGAGTCCCCGAAAGTGAAGTGCGTAAATGCAGCCATACGGGTTAGCGTGTTTGGTGCAAAAAGAACGGGGTTTTACCCGCTTTTGTCTTTTGGGTGGTTATCTGAAGTAAGGCTGCTGTAGGCACACGGCACCCGCGCGTTCGGGTTTCCTTTGAGCGGGTCCGTGCACATCCCGCGTGTGCACCGTGCCAGAGCTCCCTCTCCTGTAGCGTGTCCATTTGGCCATTGCCGTGCTGTCCCCTTGCATCCTATGGTTAGGAGAATAAATGTTAACGGAGTGGAAATGTGCACTTTGTTGGTTTTTCTCGCTTAAGCGTTTGCTTTGTATGGTTATGTGTGAGGCTCGCTGGAGAAACCTCTTCGCAGCAGTTCTGCCGGCATCAAAATCTTGGCTCTGCAGCGGTCGAGACCTTCAGAAGCAGGGAGAGTTCATGCCTTGCTCCGTGGCCGTAGGCTCCAGCGTGCAACGAGCGCCCGGTTAGGGAGCGAGGAGGAGCAAACCTAGGCATACATGCATTCACCGCTCTTGGTTTTTACAGCAGAGTGTGTTTGTTCCTTGGGACATGCAGTTCACAAGGAGGTACGTGATGGCCATGTCTTAAACCACGTGGAGGTTGCAGCCTCGTGGGCGTGGGAGAATGCAGTCCTGGCGCTTGCGGCTGCGTGGCCAAGGCGAGGAGCTTGTGTGTACCTATATACATCTGGGAGAAGAAATAATCCCCCAGCAAGTGTCAGTCCCTTTGAGATAGTGCTCGCCTTCATCGCTCTGCATTTCAAACTGGTGGTCACGGATGGTCGTGTTAAACGGCACACCAGTATCAACTGGGACCCTCCTCCTTTCACCTTTTCTGGGTATTTTGGTTAGCTCCTGAGCTCTGCTGAGGTTTTTATGCTAACACTAAGAAAACAAGGAAGGGTTGTTGGTTTTATTTGGTGAAATCAATATTAAATTTCTTTTCTCTTGACCCGTGAAAGGCTCGGGTGCTTTGTAGCATGTTGGGTGATGATCTCAAAATGAGGAGCAGGTCTCTCTGTGTAAAGGACCCGGAGAAGGAACACAAACATTTCCTCAGTACCAGGAGTGGAACAATAGCTCATTGTTGGGAGGAAGGGATTGCAGAAAAGCAAGCGGACTTTCAGAAATGGGGGGTTTATTTTCTATAGCTTACTATTTATATTGCACTCGGAGGCTCTTTGGGAACTAGATGTGCAGTTCCTGGAATGTGTGTCCCTTGGTCGAGGAAGGTTGGGTGCGAGCAGAGCGTGTCCTTTCAGTCGGCGTTTGTTAATAGACAATGCCTGGGTGACGGGCCGCTTGGAAAGCGGCTCTGTGTTCATGCGAGAGTCCCCTCGCTCTCTGCCTCGCAGCTTGGCAGCTGAGGAGACGTCCCCTAAAGAGACAGGACTCTTCTTCCTCCCACCCTCACTTTCTTTCTGCTATATATCGGGCCGTTGAATAGGCTTGCATTGACCAGAAAGACAAAGAAGCCTTTCAGGCTCTAGCTTTAGCCACAGCCAGTGCGCTGTGGGCTTTTGTTAATACTTTCAGTCCCCCCCTTTCTCTTCCAGCAGCCCTCACTCTCATTGTTAATACATTTCGGGAGCAGCGCTGATATTTCTGGATTTATTCCGTTTGTGCGGTTTGCAGGAAAAGTTGCAAAAAGCTGGGGGGAGAACGCCTCGCCTCTTACGTTCTCCACGGAGTGTTTTCTTTCATGCCTTCAGCGGGGAAAAGCGGATCGCGTAAACAGATCCTGGCAAATCCTTGCGTGAGCGGAACGTGGTCGTGGAGCGTTACCGCCTGTGCCGGCTGCGTGCACGCGGAGACTGAATGGCTTGTTCCAGTGCTTGGGAATACTAAATGGCTTTCCCCCGCCCCGCTTGGGTTAGTCTCCATGTTGCCCTGCTTAATTTTGTTATGGCATTAGCCAGCTAAAGATGTAAGCTCTTATTAAAACAGCTGTTTCTGCTGTGAGTGGCAGTATAGAGTTGAAGAGTATTGTTCAACAGTTATAAATTAATTCAGCATCATCCTAAACTGACTTTATTTTGCGAGTGGATGTGTGTGGGGGGGGTGGAGGGGGTTTCCTCCTACCGATGAGTAGAGACGACCGAAAGGAAAGCTGCTTTTCCAATTCCACGTTAGTAAACCTGAAAGCTACTGGTAGGTGCTCTCTAATCATGGTGAAACATCAGTATGGGAATTAATTCCTGGAAATAAAATGTTGGGGAGCAGCTGATGGAAAGCGCTGGTGCATAGCAGGCATGCGAAAATACATGTCGGTGCTGCCAGGAATAAGGATTGAGGTAGAATGATTCTTTTTTTTTTTGTTATCGTGAAGTGCAGGCTTATTTTTGGAGGAGTGTACCCCAAAATCAAATGTACTGTTGGGTGAAACAAACTGGGAGAACAGGACAGGGATGAGTTCGCTTGTGCAGATGAGAGAGCGTCAGCAACACCGTCGCAGTCAAGAGATGACCACAGAGGCTGCCCCGGGCTTTGCAGCATCTCGGGGTACCTTTGTTTCCAGAGGTGGTTGGTTTTTTGGTACTCTAGACCAATTTTTAATAGCGTGTAAAGCTGCGTTGTCTTCGGCTAGCGTCTCCTCGAGTAGAGTGTGAATTGTGGAGTTCAGAGAGAGAAGTGAGGCTGTATTTCCACACCTTTTAGCCGATAACGTAACACTCTGTAGTGAATATGTGACAAGCGGGAAGAAAAATGGCATTCAGACCCATGGAAGGGCCTGAGCAAGTGGCAGAAGAACTACTTGTCACGAAAGCATGGCTTATTTTTTTTTTTTTTCCCTAATGGGAGGGTGACTTAAACTTTTTAATAGATGGATGCTGAGCACACAGTTTGGAACTGGAAAAAGTAGCCCCAGACAGGACTGTTCATCACTCCCCACCGGCCATCTTGTGCCTCGCAGTTGGGAAAGAGCGATTGCCGAACTTTCCCGATGAGAAAGTACCCGTGTGGGTGGATGTTTCGTTTTTTCTTCAAGGGCTTGAAGGCTTTAAGATCCATAGTCTTTTAATAAATTAAAGCAACTTCAGATAGATACGGCAGTGCAGGGATGTAAGACAGGAGAATGTGCCTATGTCGGCGTTTCTTTGCCACCCATCTGGAGGGGTACGGGTCTGGCTGATTGCAGTAGACTCGATCGTTTTCAGCATCTATTTTTCAGTGATGCTTTACAATGACTTTTTTGGAGTGTTTTCTAAATCAGCGTATACCTACCCAAGTGAAACAGGAATCGGTGGTTCTCCTCTCGTCTCCTGCCTCTTGACACCACCCCATTAAATGGGATAAAACAGGTTTTGAGATACTTTGAGCCCCTCGATAAAACATGGATCTGGTTTGTGGTGGTGCTTCTGGGGGGGAACTCTCCGTCATCTCAAATGTAGCTTGGCATTTGAAGGGCTTCCTTCATGTATGACCGAAAAAAAAATCTAATATTTCATTAATTACTCAGAAGGGGTTACTTTAGCCAGGGAAAACTTCACGACTGGTCGGCCACACCATGCAAACACTCCTCGCGCCCTGGTAAGCATCGTCTTAATTCTGTTATTCTTGTCGGGAGGGTCTGGTTCTAGTTTTTGGAGGGGGGGTTTAGCTTTGTAAGTAAATGCCTGGGGTAATATCGCTGTGTGGCAGCGTAGCCCAATAGGGGGAGTCTGAACTTTAAATAAAGCCTTGTCTGAATTCCTTCCAATTTCCTGTACAAAGAGATGAGCCTTGCCGCGTGTCTAGAAGGCTAATAAATTTAGGCTCTTGCGGATCAAAGGGGAAATGAATTTGAAGGCCTAGGGGCCTTCGCTTTACTTAAAAACTATGGACTGTGTCCATGAGACAACACTCAAATTGTCCTTTCTACTTTTTAATTTTTTTTTTTAATTTATGCCCAAATTTTCCCAACAAAGTAAGAATAAGTTGTTTTCTCCACGTCTTCAGTGAGTGAAATTGTGTCGCTGCCCTGCCGCCGCTCCCTTTGGCGGCAGAGGGTTTGGACCTTGGGACTGGACCAAACTTGCTGGAATTTTGCACACTTAGCCCTAATGGAAGCGAGGTACGCTCCTCTAATCCCCTCTGCCCCCAAAGTTACCCAAACCGCTGCGCGCTTCCACATCACTTGCTGCAAAAACCCCACTGGATCATTTCGTTACAGCAGCTGAAACCAAGTAGGTTTTCTGAGTCGTTCAGCTTGGGTTTCTTTCTCTTGAGGGGGGGAAATCTGCCATCTTCCTTTGCGCGCCTTGCTGGAAGATTTGTTGTAATAAAAATCTTGGGTTTAAAAGCCCTGGCGTACGTTTTGACCTTGGGTGCCCTTTTTACTGCTCTTCTTTTCCTGTCTTTGATGTCTGAGTGCCGCATATTTGTGGCGATTTCCACAGGCATGTGTTGTGCTCAGGCAGACGTGGCGGTGCTTCCGGACTTGAAACGCCGGCGCTCAGACTCGGGTTTGATTAGTTTTGAGTAAAAAGAGATTTATTTTTTTTTTATAATGCATAACCATCAGCCTGGGACTCTCAAATCGGCTAGTTAATTTTTGGGAGCGTTGTCGGAGCGCGGAGGTGGGAATCAGCTCTGGGATGGCCGGAGGGGGATGGATGTCGCGATGTTAGGAGGGGTCTTGACCGAACTTGTGTGATGTCCTGACCCTCTGAACTACACCAGGGACAGCTCCATCAGACAAGGGAAGGGACAATCCCCGTTTGAGTCCCTTAAGCCTTCCCTACTCCAAAAACATACAATCCAATTGCATGCCTGTCAATACTGGCTTAGCTGAACTGGCAAAAGCACCCATGGAGTGCCTCCCGCCCAGCAGAATCCGGCGTGTTAAATGGGTGTATTTGACTTATGCGCTGATAGAAACTGCCTGCAGCTGCTAAAGCTGGGTCAATAGTCGCCTTCCTATTCGGGCTGAGATTGGAGAAGGCTTTTCTGTTTCCCTGACGTGGCTGAGTACAGAGTGCAGGAGGTGAGTCAGAAAACGACGGGATGAGCTGCTGCCTCTGTTTTGTCGGTGGGCTTGCGCTAAGAGCGGCCGGATTCGCACCCGACTGCTGGGATAGCCCCGTGGGCCTTCAAATGTTTGAAGGAATTTAATGAATTCTCCTTTTTTTTTTAGGTCCTTGCCGCCTCTTCCTTAATTTCCTCTCCCATCTCTGTGTTTTCTCAGCTCTTCTGCTGGGAAATAAACACAAACTTGCTTGCTTTTTCACATCCTCTTACTAATTCTCATAGCATTGCTTTTCATGTAAACTCTTCCGTTTCAGGTATCTGTCCTCTTGAGATCTGTTTGTGTTGGGGTTTTTCCCTTTGAAAATTAGGACCTGCTTGGAAATAGGTACATGGAGATTTATTCTGTAGGGATATAGGTGGTTCGGCACGGCCCCATGCCAAAACCAGTGCAGGGAGTGGGGTAGGGGTCCAAAACTGAGGTGCTGGAGGAATACCTGGCGCAGCTGTTTGCTCCTTTTACTAAGTAGCTATTGGATTTTTGGGGGGATGAGAACCCAAAATTTCTTTTCTCTTTTCCCAAGTGTTGTAAATGCCCATTTCTTGTGCTCCACCATCATCCACATTCTCCAAAGAAAGAGCAAGTCTGCTGGCCCTGCTCAAAGGAGTTATTGAAGCGCGTGAGTCCCGGAAGCTGTCGCAGGCTGTGTTGTGAGCCAGTTAATTTAGGGTTTGGGGAGGCCCCAAAAACACGAGGGGAAGGCAGGATCTCGGGCAGACAGCTCTTCTGAGCCCTTCCCTGCTGGCTGGAGTGGATAAGCAGAGGCGTCACTAGCGCTGCCTCGTTACTCACTGTGCAAAGCGTATAAGCACCGGGCTCAGACCTGAAGCTTTTAATTTGGGAAGTGAGGCATTACGACGCTCCACGTGATTGTGCCCAAATCCATGTATGTGCTTCACCCTTAGAGGCTGAGCAGTGTTAAAAATCATTGGGCTTCAAAATCAATGTGTCTTAAGGTAGGATGTGGAGGCTGACCCGGGGATGCTCTACGCCAGTACGGAGACGGTGGCGTGTCTGGTGGTTTTCAACCCAGCCCACGTTGCTTGGTTCATGGCAAAGGAGGAGAAAGGGCGGTAGCTGAAATTTAAAGGGAACAAAATCAGCTGCTTGCTCAGCTTGTCTTTCAAACCTCATTTCTCATGGTTTTAGGAAGTTAAGAAATGCCTTGTTCCTCCTGCTGCGTCTCCGGGAGGGTATGGAGATGTGCCCACAGCTTGGCTGCGCTTGGCAAAAAATAAAATAAGGTTGGGGGGATGCTGATGGTCACTGTGCTTCAAGATTTGGCTTGAAACAGAGGAGGAGACGTCCTCCAGTCCCGTGCTGAAGCCCCAGGTAAGACCTCGGCTCTTGTGTGAATCATCTGTGGTCAGAGACAGACACACGTAATAACTGAATAAGAGCTCTGTTGTTCTGAGCGCATGAACCGGTTTCTACGCTCTTAAAAAGACGTCAGGAAACAGTAACTCTGTTCTAGAATCGAGTGCTCTTCTGATGACGTCTGCAGCCAAGGGGATTAACGCCACTGAAGGAGAAAATGTGATTATTATTATTATTACTTTTAACTTTTGCGAATCGAAGAGTCCCTCTCCTTCTGCAGCAAGAGTATGGTAGACCCAATAGCAGTAAAAACATGTAAAAGCTGATTATTCAGTATGTATTTCAGTGGCGCCTTAAAATGTAGCAGATCAGGTAAACGCCAGGTGAAGTAATGTGAAATTAAAACAATCAAAGTGGAAATCGGAGTGTATCCATAATAAAAATTAGTGCTTTGCGGTAGTATTTAATAGGAGCTGCATGGTGAAATGTTCACTTTTTTTGCTTGGGCTCTTGTTCTGGAGCCTTAATGTTTCTTTTTCCGCTTGGCCGATGGCCCCGTTTCTGCGCCTGTCGTGTGGTGAATTGGCCTCGCTGTGCCCGTTGCCGTATCTCAGCACATCTCAAATCCCCGTTGCCGCTCGGAGGGTCCTAAAGAGTGCTCCTCTCTTTCCCTTGGAGAGCTCCTGACTCCCGGCATGGCCCAAAGAGCTGCGCTGACTCCTTTCCTCCGTGCGCCAACTCTTCGGTGGTGTAAGCGTAAGAGGAGGGAGCGCCATGGGTTGGGTTTTGAGGGGAGGGGGCTTTCCTCCGGTGGAGGAGGTGTTTTTTTCCCCTCGGAAGCAGTAATAGCAGTCAAATCTTGGCTACCCCAATCCCTTCAGTAAGGAAGATAAGTCCTAAAGGATTTTTTTTTTTCCTTTCTCAGGGCTGTTTTTTATGCCATAACAGGGAACTTATTTTCTAGTGAAAGAGTGGAAAGAAACTCCCTCCTGTCAGTAGGATCATCCACGGATCGCCTTGGGGATTTGCGTTTGTAGATACCGGTTTTTAGACCTGTTGTCTCTACCCTAAATGCCACAGCACCAGCTAACCCAGCCTGGGACAAAGGGGGTCCTTAAAGAGGTGGTGATGTGGTTTTCCCCGCTTCCAAAGGGCGCTGTTATTGCAATATTACATTGATTACAAGTATTACTGCAATATTACTGTTCCATTTTACCCACCTAGCCGAGGAACCCCTTTTGTTTGGAAAACAACCTTCTCTGTTCTTTATCGGGCACAGATCCTCACTTGTCCTAGCGAAAGGGTTTTGGGTTCCTGTTTTTTATAAAAGGCCTTGTCTCCGTTCACCTTGGTGCGTTAAGAATATCTCTAAGCACATTTGGTATAAGTCAATTCAAATGTAAGCGTCCATTTAAACAACGAGAAGAAAAAGCCTTTTTATGTAGGCAAGGCCAAGTACTTCAGGCTCGAGCAAATTTTATTAAACGAATCAGAATTCAAGGTCCGGAGATCCTGTTGGGGATTTCCAGTTGGGTTTTCCCTTCAAAGAGCGCTGTTGGTTGGGATCGGTATGGGGTAAAGATGACTAATGGGTGGTATGAAATGGCAGAAAGGCGGTGTTATATAAAAGTGAAGATGACTGATGAGATAGCTGACCTTGCAAAATACTTTCTCTTGGCAGCGTGCTCTTAAAATATGGAGGAACGCATCACGAGATGTATATACAGTCACTTCTGATTGTATTTAAAATAGGAAAAGATACCATGCTTAACATTTCACTTCGCTGGAGAAGCAGCTTCTCCAGCAAACCCTGCCCAGTGCTCTGTGCCGAAGAAACCTCACGCAAATCCACAGGTACTGGCTGTGTTTTAGAAGCATTCGGGCATGGACATAATTACATAAAACTTGAAATCGCATATGTTTTTACTATTGTTATCCATATTTTCAATTAATCCATTTGGCAAATGCACGTGAAAAGTTGTAAATAGCTTAGCTTGGACATCTGTACATTTTAATTAGCTGAGATGGTCTCTGAAGAGCTTTGTTAGTTACGCGGTACTTGAATGCTTCTGAATTTTACAAAATCTGTTTTCTCTTTTTGTCTTAAGGGAAACTCAGTTATTTCTGCAGAATCTTAAATTTTGCAAACCTCTGGTCTACAGGTCCTTAAAAATTACTTTTTGAAACACAGACTTAACCAAAGTGCTTTAGATGAAATGGGAGATTTGCCTGGCTTCAAGGTAGCTTGGGTTTGGTTTTTTGTGTTGTGATGATTTGTTGATAACGATGGGGTGATGCATTCGGGTTGGGATGTAGGGGGGGGGGGCATCCTCGCCACTGATGGCAGATTACAACAGTTGGGGTTAGAAAACGGGTACAGGATTGCACGTTACACCAAGGCTGTGGTTAGTAAAGCTTCTGCTGGCAGAACTGGTCCCCAAATGTGGTGGGTATTCGTGATTAGCCCGTCTTTGATTTTTATTTTTTTTTTTTTAAAGGAATATTGGTTTTTAGTCATAGGTGGAAAAGTCATAAACCCATTTATTAGGTGTTGCAAAGTCTAGCTAGGACTTTGTCAAACTTGGATGCAAAGCGTATAAATGCTCCTGAAATGCTGTTTCCGTTGCAGTATTTAAGGAATATATTTCAGAAGTATCTGGGGAAATCAAAAGTTAGTTTGCCGGTGGCGGGTAGCATAACTGCACTTGAGATGTGTTTTCTTTATGCCGCTTTCTGATTCAGCGCAGCTTTTCCTCACTTAAGAAAGAAAGGCTCTGTCTGTGCTGCGCAGGTAAGAGCTGACCTCGGAAACGCTCGGCTTGTGTTAAAACCACTCGGTTGCGTAAGTGGTTATTACAGTTTTCAGTTCTTGTGCCGTCAAATGACATTATTTGCTGAGAACAGTCTTTGAGTGCATTGTAATCTTTTTATTTGCTGTGAAAATAGAGAAGGACGAAGAGTGAAATGACTAGGGAGGAACAGGAAGGGCGGGATACTTTTCATCTTAAAGTATTATGGAAGATTATGGAATGAGAGCTCTTTATGCGGATAGGGATGCGACAACTGTTTGAGAGCCAGATGCGGTGCTTCGGGCATCCATGAAAAATTGTTTAAAGTTAATTCTGCTTAAAAATCTACATCGCTCCATATTTTCACTCTGCAACACGGGGATGCTTTAATTGTTCCTGAATTAAAGAGACTTTAATATCTCCCCATAGAACAGATAGTCTCCACTGTGGAGGTTCATAATGATGATCTAAATATCCGCATCTGCGCGACCTCTCTCGCCGTTGATGCGGTTACTTGCTATGAGCAGCACCAGTGCCTGAAAAAGCTTCCTCTGCTTCTGTGGCCCAAACTGGAGAGATTTGTCCCCGAGGCCTGCAGCTCTGCCGAGGAGCTCCCGGTGTCATTGTCCCGCTCTGCCCGAGGAGCTTCGCCGGGAGCCGCGCGGTGCGGGAGCGCTGGTGAGCTGCCCCTCGGCACCACGGGATCCTGGGCCTGAAAACTGGTTCCTGCCTCGAGGGACCTCTTCAACTAATGAAGACATGGGCCCGGTATCCAAGATAATACACCATATCTTGCCTAAATTTAGAACAGAGTGCAGCCAATTTCACGAGCTGCTGCTAAATTATTCTTTCTCAAGCTGTGCCAGATAACTTCACGCACCGAAGTAGCACAAGCTGGAGCGTTCTTAACAAGGAGTTTTAGCCATGACGTCCTCCCGTACCGGCATTGCTTCCTTCTTTGAGGAACCCCTGTATGAAGTCGCCCATACAACGCATAAGACCGTGTGGTCTTACAATGGGTAGGAGACCTGTATTTCTGGCGTTGGGAGTTACTTGAAAAAGTCTTGTCCCTTGGTCAACTCCTCTTTTTATTATATAGACACACTATATATACGCTTATGTCGGAGGTGAGCTTGTTAGCAGCTGTAGGTGAGGTGCTCTTGATGCTGTGTACAGCAGTGTCTGGGCAGAAGTCTAAATGACAATTACCTCCTGGTTTACCTCTACAGGGATGAGAGAGGACTTCAGCCTTCTGTCTCCAGCTTCGTTAGGTTAAAACCTTCAGGAGTTTTTGTGACAGTGAGTGCAGATGGCCACCTCCTCCCGTCCCCTCCCTTCTGCTTTGAAGTCTTCAGATCACTGGCGGTGACTGCCTACGTAGAGATGTATGCCCTGTAGCTGCTGGTGCCAGCTGGGAACAGTTTGCGTATTGAGCTTGGGAAACCCCGACATAGATTTCAATAGTAGATACCTTGATTTCATAGAATCATAGAATGGTTTAGGTTGGAAAGGACCTTGNATCAGCGTCTGGGCAGAAGTCTAAAAGACAATTACCTCCTGCTTTACCTCTACAGGGATGAGAGAGGACTTCAGCCTTCTGTCTCCAGCTCCGTTAGGTTAAGACCTTCAGGAATTTTTGTGAAAGTGAGTGCAGATGGCCACCTCCTCCCTTCCCCTCCCTTCTGCTTTGAAGTCCTCAGATCACTGGCGGTGACTGCCTACGTGGAGATGTATGCCCTATAGCTGCTGGTGCCAGCTGGGAACGGCTCGTGTATTGAGTTTGGGAACCCCCCACATAGATTTCAGTGGTAGATACCTTGATTCCATCTTTTTCTGGTGTTGACTGTTGTCTTTTCTTTGTCACGTCCATTAAAAAGACACCCTGTGCGTAAATCAGCGCTCAGCCCTCCACTTAGCGTCACTTTTCTATAGGTGCCGTGCCCGCCAGCGCACTGGGCAGGATGGGGAGCACCGCATCAATGCAGCACCCAAGCTGGACCTTGTCTGTGGTCTGTCCTCACTCCCTGTCCCCAAATTCTCCTTTCCCAGAGCGCTTAACCCTTAAACCAGAAAATGGACAACTTAAAATTCTTAGGCATAGCCGCCTGCAGCTTGGCAGATACCGTAGAAACGCAGCTGGACCCGCGAGTAACCTTATCTTACGTTTGAGTTCTCGAGCGTCGCTGCGTAACCTCCCAGATACGTCCTGCGCCGCCGCGTTGAATCGGCTGTACATCGCTGCCTGGGTTTTATTGCACGTGGTGTTTATAGACCCGTCTTCGATCCAGGGGCTGTGGAAGAACAGCCTGATTCTAAACATCCATTGGGGCTTGGCTTGACTCTAGCAGTTAGTTTTGTGGGGTTTTGTTGTTGTTGGTTTTTTTTTTTAATGATACTGGGACTATTTGTCGGGGTGTAGTCGCAGGATTCACACCCACTCGGTAGCGCGGGATGGGGTTGTGCACTGCGGGACACAGCGCGTGACGGGAGAGTGCCCTCACCAAAGCGTGTTTCTTGAAGGGAGACAAGAACCGGCGCGTTCGAGGTGGTATGTAAAACATCTCCTGAAAGGTTCAGTGTGTTAATGAACTAATGGCACTGAAATGAATTACTAATTAAAGAATTAGAAGGCTTCAAGTCAGGTAGTACCATAGCGAAGAAATCTCGCAGTGTTCCAGGGAAGCCGTGGGAAATCTGTTCTCAGATCAAGTGTCCCTTTTCCCTCTTGTTTCCTTCTTTTTTTGGACAAGTCTTGTGTGTCCATCCTCGGGCTTGCTGGCTCGTGCTGCCCTGAAGCTCCTACGGTCCTTATGGGTGTCTGCCTTCGGTCTTGCCCATTTGCTCTGCGCTCCCTCATCTTCTTCACCTAAGCACGCTCCATCCCTCTCGGCAATAAGCAGCATCCGACTAAGATTTACCCCCCTGCTATCTCCCACGAAGGGCAGAAATAATCTTAGAGGATCACCGAGCGACTTGTTACTTCAGCTGCTGTGAACGGATCCGTTGCTTTTGCTGTCTGTCTGTCTGTCTTTCTCAGAGCTTGCAAAATTCCTTGTGGCCCTGGGGGCTGTTCCGCCCGGCTCTGCCAGAGGCTGCGGCGGTTTGGGCAGAGGTGTGGAAACCGATGAGGAAGAGCGTGGTGTGTACGCAGCTGAACTTCATGCCGTACCCGGTTCCTCTACTCGAATGCAAAAGAGGAAAAGCCGCTGAGCAAGACGGGGTGTTCTGCTGAGAAAGGCGCCGACTCCTGTTTCGCAATGTCAATTTTTGGACGTCTCGGGTGAAGGTGCTTTGGCGGATGTAGTTTCAGGTTAGGATTGAAGAGCTGTGCGCGTGAGCTGCAGCCGAAAGGGTGGATGTGCCTTCGCGGGGCCGTGTCTCCGTGCTAGCTGCCCTGTCTCAGACGTGACGGTCATGTGAGTAGTCGGTGATGTAAATCAGCTCACGGAATCCACCGAAAACTTCGCCCAGCCAAGAAAAAAAAAAAGTTTTCTGTTGATTCACCGGGCTGAGCTGGGTCACCAAACAGTCTCGTGGTCGTTAGTCCTTACTGAAGGGAGGTGGCAGAGACGTGTGGGTGTCCTGGGGTGGCTTGTCACCGTTTGGCAGCTGGGTTGGTTTAGGGATGCCATGAAAACTGCCCCGTAACAGCGCGCTGCTGGTGGCAGGGGCCGGGGAAGCACCGTGCCCTCGGGGATGATGCTTTGGGTTTTTTCCCTTTTCCCAGGGAAACCGAGTCTACTCTGTGACCTGGAATGATTCCCTTTTGCCCCTTTAATTAACAGTGCTGCCACAAGGTTTCTAAGCGACGCTCCAGGGGAGGTGGAGTGCCAGGGGTAGATCATCTTTTAACCTGCGAGCTCCAGCACCTTTGGAAGTCTCCGTTTCTTTCTCTTGCCGGTCCACCCAGGCGTGAACTGAGGGAGGACTCGCTGGACGTAGGAGTTGGGCTTTTTCCCTGCTGTGTCTCATTCTGATCCAGAATTGTCCCTTGCCCAGTGGAAGTGTGAGATGTGCAGTGTAAGAGCCCTGTAAAATACCAACAGCCGCTAACTTCAGTCACTCGCGCAATAAATTTTGCTGCTGCAGAAGCTGATATTTTACTTCAACAGCCACATGAGATTTTTTTATATATATATATATAGGAAGGGCTGCATTAGGCAAGGTGAGCTCTCTTGTAGAGGTAGGCAGCCTGCTGGCTGACACTAAGAGTGGTTTTATTTTTGTCAGGGCCACAAAAATAAGTATTTGGGGGACAGGGGAACTTCAGAGCTACGTCTCATAGGAGGGAATAGCAGGGGTGTAATAGCTGCATGAAATCTTCTAATTAAAAGAAGCAGCTGAGCTGTTTAGGCTTGTGAACTGCCACTACAATGCTAATTACTTCAGAGTGTGAGAATGTCTGGAAGAGCTTCTTGATCAGAAATCATGAAGGCTTCTCCTGTTTGAATCAAGTTCTTGGTGTCTGGAGTAGGTAATCCACAAACTGCTGCCCCTCCGGCACGGGGGGTGGGAGCCCTGCTGCCTTCGGGAGAACCTGCAGATGTTTGGAGCGTCTTGGAGCACAGAAGGTGCTTTAGCAGCTGCTGCCAAACTACGAGAGTAATTTTGGGAGAAATATCACTGTCTGTGGTCAACTAAAAGCCTATTACTTACCTGGTTTTGGTGATTCTTTTTACATTTTGTATCTGTATTTGTAGCTTCTGGATTGTTAATTGATGGTGTGTTTGAGTCTGCCGGTTAGTAGGGACAGCCTCCTCGGGTGACGAGTGCGAATGAAGGCTGACTTCTCTGTAATTAAGAAGGTAAAAACTTAAAGCTATTTGTTACTACCTTTATCTTACTGAGGTCTTTTCATCCCTCGTGATTTAAGCCGAGTGAGCCGGTGCTTTTGAAATGGGTCGTGCTACTCGAAGAGATGTGCGTGGGCGTGGGGAATGGCATCTTCCACCCAAAGAAAACACTTCCCAACCCACATGATGATCTTACCTGCGATCACCTCGCAGCTCTGCAGTGCAGCTGGAGTCAAAACTATGGCTTCCCAGTTCAGTGCCCTGTCTCCCCATCTGTGCAACGTGAGCTGGATCCAAAATACCTGCAGCATCTTCATTTCAGGTGATGCCTCGGTAAAGTCCTCTCATGGCCTCAAGTTAGAGCATTGCCTATGGTATGCCGCAGCAACGCGTCAGCTCGCTCCCTTAGTGTGTGTACCTGCTCCTCCTTTCCCAGCCCTGTCAAATTTCCATACGTTGAATAAATCTCCCAAGGCTGGTATGATTTGTAAGACTCTGGTGGCTGTAATGCTGTGAATTCAGTTACTGAAGGCTTAGGCTGTTGCCATCTCTTACAGGAAAGTGATTTCTTAAGGACGCTTGCCTTCTCGTAAAAACCATCTGGAAAAAACACTTTATGCGGTGGTTTAAAGTTGTAATAATGTTTAGGATGGCTATGTTATGTTTGGGTCAGCCTCAGCAGCTGCCTCTGGGGTTAGTACGTCCCTGCAGCTTGTGTCATATGCCAGGGATGCGCTTAGGGAAACTACAGCAAAAACATTTGGTGTGACCTCCTCATCTCTCCGTTCCTGCTTGGTGCTATCCTTTAGGCTGACACAGTCGTCGACGTGGCTGGGTGGTGAACAAAGTTTGGAAGAAAAGGTTCATTTTAATCCAAATCTGCTCCCCGGTCTGGTTGACTGAGCAGCGGTGAGCGGGCTCGCGCTGGCACGGGGCAAGCGGCCGTGAGAGGCCAGGACTACCTCTTCTGGCAGCGCCGCGGCCAAGTGACAGCTTAATACTAGATCTGCTGGTGTTGTATCCTTCTGCCTGCAGGCGCCTGCGATTTGGATGACACTTTCATGACAGTAATTTTCCTTTGATGCCACCTGACTTCTTGTAGATGCTATCTGTGACTTCCTTCGCCCCAAGGAATCCAGAATCCAGCTGTCTGAGGTGCTTCGTTGCAGAATTGATTCCTCTCCTGGAAGGAACTTAGTGCTGGATTTGGATTTTTAAAATGCGAAATGAAAAGTCTGAGAGGAGGATTTGAGAATTAGGAAGTGAGTATTGAGAGTTCAGGTCCGGAACTGCTGTGTCGTAGGGAGAGGACAGTTTAAAAGCTGTGATTTCCATCCTCGTCCTGGTATTCTTCTGGTAAGCTCGGTGGTTTCTTGACCTGCAGACCTTTTGCAGTTGCCTGGCCTCCTAGACAGCTGGAAATGGGTTCCCCGAGCACGTAGCCCCATTTTTGGTAGCAGGGTGACGTACACCTTACCCAGGTGACGTTTAATGTGATTTATTCCCGGCATACAGAGGGTGGCTGGGGGCACGCGGCTCCTGCCGAACCAGCACCCGGGGGATGCAGGCTCTCTTCCCCCTGCTTTTAATACGTATGAGTCATCTATAAAGATGCACGTACACATTGTGGGATGCTTACAAATACACTGACTGCTGTGACTACAGGTATTGATCAGTTTCTATGTGTTTTAGGAAATAAGGAAACAATGTCTTGGTGCAGATCTTCTTAAGATGACAAACAAAAATCTGGGTTTGCTTTTAATATACATGTGTAAAGAGCAGCAACACCTAAACCCGTTGTTCCCACGCCTTGCAGTCTATACTTGGGCAGAAAGCAAAAGGAAAGCTTAATAATTGATTAGAGCAGCACAGCCCCGCACCCCCAGCAGATAAGATCTGTATCAGTTTAATGTAATATTAAGAGATAGTTAGCCCAGGATTGCATGGCATGAGTCCAGCTTCCTGGCATTGCCCTGCTGGGGACTTTCAGGCTTCATTTTTGACGCCAAGCTGCTCAAAGCTGACTGGGTGTGCACTTAACGCATGTCTGCTTCTGATTTATTTGGTGTATTTTGGAGTGCAGGCTTCATCTGGCATCTCTCCTTGGGATCGGGCCCGCAATGGTCCTCTAACTTACACCAGACCCTCCAGAGCTCGGCCAGTGTTAGCGCTGGTCACCGAGGCTCACCCTGTTGAGCCTTTCCCCCACCTTCGTGTTTTAGGCTCTTTCTAAGGTCCCTCGACTGGGGGTTGTGGCTACGGGACCGTGGGAACTCGCTCGGAGCGGTAGGAGCGGTGGCCGAGCAGGGCAGGACTGCCGAAGACTAATGGGGCTGTTTCGAGTTCCTGAGCGGAGCCTGTTTTCTGCGGTGTAATGGGAGTTTTAATTAACACAGACAAGTACAATCATAAATAACCCTCCTAAAATTAAATGGGATTTTAAGGCTACACGGGCATATTCTCCATGATGCCGTTGCCTCTCTGGAGAGGTAATACCCTGATTTTCCAGCTGAAGGGAGCTGATGAAATCTATTGACTTTTCCATCTCTTAGAAGAGTCCGTATATTGTGAGAATAAAATATGAATTTGAAAAATATGCAAGTGGCTGGTGTTTTATGGGGGAAAAGCGGACTATTAAGCTAAGGCAAGTCAGCCACTGAGAAGTTTTCTGTAGCTGAGCAAGAGATGCTTTGCTGGCACGGTGCTCGCCTTGCGTTGCCCGTTACCTGAGCTGGCGCAGACGTGAGCCAGGGCACCTTTGTGGCTTATTTTTTTTTAAATTACTAATATTTTGCTGCTTGGTCCAAACCTGGATTTAACCTTATTCAAGCTGCGCTTTGAAAACTCACTCCTTGGAGATGCTGTGGTTAGAAATACACATAGAGGACAAAGTTCTCTGTTACAGAAATATTCAGTCCGTCACTTCCAGACCTGTCCCCCCACCCACAAACACCGCGCTCCAAGGAAGATCCCAGCAGGATTAGCGGGGTTTAGACACAGTTTCTTCCACCCCAAACAACCTTTCCAGGTCTAAGCTGAAAATAGACGATTTGCATTGATGCTTGGCTGGCAGTTGAAGAAGCCGGAGATGGAGTAACAAAATCAGGTTGCCCTTAGAAACGCGTTTGTATTGGGCAAAAATAATTGATGGGGTTTTTTTGTCGCGTTTGCGGTGATGTGGTATATGGGCTGACAGCTCCCCTGATAACAACTCCCTCCTGACGGCTCGCGGGCTGAAGGAGACACACGAGGGTGAGGCGAGGTCTGGGGATGATTTACGTGCTGGTGAGCTGTCTCCAGTTCTTTTTAATTTAGAGATGCAAAACTGAGCCTGCAAGTAATGAGCTCTAGATAATTAGGTGCTCGTCTGCAGGTGTAACTATTGCAGCTGCCTACAGCTGGTGCTCTTAATATTGCTGGGTTTTATTTGAAAGCATCACAGGATGAATGAGATGCTGGAAATACAGTTAATTTGCAACAAAGAGGGTGGTTTTTTTCTTCTCTTATTATCTTCCCCTCCAACCCTCAGCCTTTCTTTGGCGTTCCCGTTTGGCATGACTGTGAGACGCGTCGCACGTGGACCGAAGACTCAAAGGAAATGATGCTGATAAGTAGCAAAGCGTTGTGTTACGCAGAGATGATGCCTGGTATGCGTCATAGATTGACAAAAGGCCTGATCTAATTTATCCTCGTTAATGATTAGCCAGATGGGAAGCAGTATCTGGAATTCCTGCCTCGGTGTGAAATGGGTGGTGAAGGCATTGCCGGTGCAAAAAATGCAGCGCGGTACGTTCCCTGCGCATCAGGAGGGTGAGCGAGGAGCAAAAACATGGTGCAGAGTGGATGTATGTAGGAAGAAAGACTTCGGAAATAGATGTTTTGTGGAATGGATATTTAAAAAAAAAAAGCACGTAAGTTGGAGGATTTGGAGATGTGCTCGGGTATAAATAGAACGCGCGCTTGGAATGTGGCAGCTTTAGCACGTTTAGTCAGAGAGAAGCGCTGGGTTGTGTGTCAGGTGTTGTGTGCCGCCCTGAAGTTTGGCGCTGCAGTCAGACGCGTAAACGCGAACGCCAGCATCCGCAGATACGCAGCAGCGTTCCCCAGCGCGCCTCCCAAACGTGTCGGGGCTCACTCGCCAAGGAAAAAGAGGAGAAATCGGAATAGCCGGAGGATGCCGGGTCCCAGCAGCGGCGATGCTGGGGGAAGGAGAAGGGAAATCGCGCTTTTCAGTAGGCATTTGAAGGTCACATTTTCCTTTCAAGCTGCAATTTTCAGAGGAGCCTTGGAAAGCTTGTCTTCCGCCAGCCATTGAGGTTCGGCGGGATTTGTGTGCCCCTTTTCTTTTGAGAGCTCTCGCTGCTGCCCCGTCCCCATTCAGTTGAGGGCAAGCGCAGAGCGGGTGGCATTGTGCGGCAGACAGAAGGGAAAGGAAGCGTTTGGGAGGATTTAAATGCTAGTCCTGAGATTAACGATACGGAATGAGGTGAAAAGCTTAAGATGCATTTCGAGAAAAAGTTTTATTATGGGGAGAGTATTCGTTTATTGAGTATGGCATAAGCTGGGATAAGGAGCGAAAGCCTCACTGCTTTTAACGTTTGGATGTGGGCAAAGCTTGGGGAGACGGTGCTTTAATGAGGAGCGCTTTAACGGCAGAGGGATGGACGAGCCTTACGGCTTTCAGTTCTCGTCAAATAGTTCAAAGGGGGAGCAGGGAAAGAGTCCCCCAGTCAGTGATTTCGGACCAGGCAACTGCAGATCCCGAAGGAGCCGGTGAGACTGCGTGAAACATCGTCAGTATTTATGTAGGTGCATTTCTGGTGCAAAAGCAAAAGATAAATAGCTTATTTAAGGTATTTGTTACAAGTATAAAATAGCCCATAAATGAGAATTTAAAGAGAACTCGGTGTTGCCGTTTAACACACAAAATAACATGAAGGATTAAAAGGGTAGTTTACGCAAACACTTCATCGATCCACTTAAAATTTATATGTTTGACAAATGGCAATTCGTTTGTGAACATTGACTACACATGTTGCAGTACGGAGCTTTATATTAGGCCATAAAACGTTGAAACAAGCTTAATAATGGCTTTTGCCATATGATCCTTCCGGGTGTAAGTCATTACAGAAGGCGGTGAATCTTGGAAGTATGGTTTGCATCTATTTACAGGACTAGGGGCAGGATGATGTACTGCTCTATTACATAGCATGGTAATTTTAAACCATAAACCCCATTTTTGCCACTTTACGAACACCTTTTATTGTGTTCCTTTATTTTTAAAATGTCAGACTAGCCAGAAACACGTCCGTAGTGTCAGAAGGAAGTTATGGTGTACAGCTGACGTGGCCTGTTGAGGAATTCTTCACCTGTAGCTCTTAACTTTGACCGGATTTCTGAGTGCTCCTGCCAGCAAAAAGGGATATTTATTTTTTCCCCTGCTAAAATAGCAGTAACCACCCAACACTGAAACAATCCCCCATTTGGTTTTGACCTGTGGTACAGTCAGCGCTCTGAATCATACTTTATTTTGACATCTAATCGAGTTGTGCAAGACCAGTTGCATCCATCTAAGAAAACTAAAATAAAACGGTGTTAGTAGAGAGGGACGGCTCCTTCCTTTGAGGCTGGACCGAGAGGCACGGCCCCTCGGCGGGAATCCGCTAGCAAAAAATCACAGAATCCCAGACTGGTGAGAGCTGGAAGGGCCCTCTGGAGCTCCCCCAGTGCCACCCCCTGCCAGAGCAGGGGCACCTCCAGCAGTGGCACAGGACGGCGTCCAGGCGGGTTTGGAATGGCTCCAGAGTGGGAGACTCCCCCACCTCTCTGGGCAGCCTGTGCCAGTGCTCTGCCACCCTCAAAGGGAAGAAGTTACCCCTCATGGTTAGATGAAACTTCCTGTGGTCAAGTTTGTGCCCGTTCCCTCTTGTCCTGTCACTGGGCACCACTGGAAACAGACTGTTCCCATCCCCCTGGCACCCTCCCTTTAGGTATTGATAATTATTGATAAGATCCCCCTTCAGTTTTCTGAAAAGCCCCAAGTCCTTCAGCCTCTCCTCATCAGAAAGATCACAGAATCACAGAATGGTTTAGGTTGGAAAGGACCTTGAATATCATCAAATTCCAACCCCCCTGCCCTGGGCAGGGACACCTCCCACCAGACCAGGTTGCCCAAGGCCACGTCCAGCCTGGCCTTGAACACCTCCAGGGATGGGGCCTCAACAACCTCTCTGGGCAACCTGTGCCAGTGCCTCACCACCCTCACAGTGAAAAACTTCTTCCTAATGTTCAATCTAAACCTGCCCTCTTCCAGTTTGAAGCCATTCCCCCTCGTCCTATCACTCCATGCCCCAGTAAAAAGTCCCTCCCCAGCTCTCCTGGAGCCCCTTTAGGGACTGGAAGGCCGCAATAAGGTCTCCCCAGAGCCTTCTCTTCTCCAGGCTGAACACCCCCAACTCTCTCAGCCTCTCCTCATAGGAGAGGTGCTCCAGCCCTCGGATCATCCTCATGGCCCTCCTCTGGACACGCTCCAGCAGGTCCATGCCCTTCTTCTGTTGGGGACTCCAGAGCTGGAGGCAGTACTGCAGGTGGGGTCTCACGAGAGTGGAGTAGAGGGGCAGAATCACCTCCTTTGACCTGCTGGCCACACTTCTTTTGATGCAGCTCCGGTCCCCTCATCATCTTTGTAGCCCTTTGCTGGACCCTCTCCAGCAATTCCCTGTTCTTCTTGGACCAGGGAGCCCAGAACTGGACACAGTGCTCCAGATGTGGCCTCACCAGGGCAGAGTAGAATAAACACGTGAACAAACAAAACGAACCCCAAACCCATCCTAAAATACACGGAGTTCACTGCAAGGATGGGAGGCGGTGTGTGTCTGGGCAGGGTGCAGATGTTGGGTCGGGGCTGTGCCGCTGGGTATGGGCAGTGGAGGGGTGAGAGAGGGCTGAGCAGCGGCTCGGCGTTTTATTAGCTGCTTCTTGAGCCTTTAAACATTTTCCAAAGTCTTGGAATTACCTTGGTCTTGGGTTTGTTTTTTTTTTATATTAATTCTCTCTCATCTCTTCCTAGCGAGAGCTGCTTAGCTGTGAAGGGGATGAGGTGTTAGATTCCCGTGAGACTGTTGAAAAAGCGGAGACGAGAGGGACACCGGGGAAAACCAGCGTGTGCCCCTGTAATTAAGGGCTTGATTCTGCGTGTACCCAGGGGGATCGAATTAGGGTCGCATGGGCAACGTTAATCCTGTCTTTTCCAAAGTTTGGAGTTGTTTGTTTTATAACTTAATTCTTTTTTTCCCCCTTGGATGGAGTTTGTTTGGTTGTAGGCAGTATTTCAGCACGCAGAGAGTGGATGGCACTGTTTTGATCATATATATTTATTTTTTTCCCATGTGACGTGTCACTTGGTGCAGCGAGTTTGTTGTTTTTTGGGTTTTTGTTTCTTTTTGTCTTTAAAGGCTGTAGTTTGTTTTACCAGCTTTCCTTCTTCCGGCTTCTGAAACGTGGCCTGTCAAAAGAGGAATTTATTTTGAAGGGAAAATTGATTCACAAAGTACACGGTAAATAAACGGGTGCGTGGTGGTGCGCGTTGCTGCGTTTGGGGTAGCGAGCGGAAAGCCGAGGGGAAACAAGCTGCAAAATGTCTCGCTGAGGAGTCTGTGCTGTGATTTAATTCCCCGTCGGACAGGGAGAGCAGTGAAGCTTTCCGAGCTCTTCCTACGTTGCAATGCACATTTCTAAAGCAGAAGGGGCTGTAGGTGAGTTTATCTTTTCACCTTGTGCTTTCTTTTGTAAGCCTGCTTTGATTTTTACCCCATGTAAACTTGCTGAGAGGAGCGTGATGCTGCCTCCCTCCCCTTCTCCGGTGCGTGCACAGCGGAAAAAATCGGGAAGCAGAGGGATTTCTACAGCGCTCGCTACAAAACCCCACCGGGATATCGCCGAGACCCTCATTGCGCTTCCTCTTTAAGACCACGAGCGCGCTGCGAGAGAGCTCTGCTCGCGGGGGCGAGAGGCAGGCGGGAGCCAAGAAGGCATCCCCGGGTGGCACAGATGCGGCCGGGGGCTCCGCAGCTGGACGGGGGGAGAAGACCCCGCTCTTGAGCCGCCGGATCGCTGTCGAAGCTCGCCGGGAGGTCGCTGCCAGGTAGGGAGCCGGCTTTGCCCGGCGAGCGGAGGACGGCGGAGCTGCAAAGGATGGGGTGATGCTGCGGGAGTTTCGGCGAGCTGCCGTGACTGGTGTAGCTTTTCCCTTTTAACCTTTTAAGCGAGCGCTTGCAGTTGCTGAACCTGCTAAATCGGGTGCTTCTGCCATCAGGATGTTCACCTCCTGCGTTTTAGTGAACTGTTAAATAGAGGAGAGGCTGCAGAGGAGAAACACCCTTTTTTCCCAGCTCTGCCATCAAATACCTCCCTGCTCGGAGGGGTTTTAAAAATTCCTTCCACCAAAAAACTGAAAGAAGTGCTTAAGTTTGATGTGCTTTCTTGCCCTTTTGTAATCGTGCTTGATGGTTTTATCTTGGGGGTTTGGTTGGTTTTTTTTTTCCAGTTGTTTAATACACAATTTCAGTACAAGTGGGGACACGCATCGGGATTGTATAACCCTGGCGGGAGACTCGCTCTGTTTCTGTGCAGGGATAAAAATCGTTAGTTCTGGAATGGTTGTTGGGTTTTTTTTGGGTAACACGTTTGCATACGCGCCCTCGGGTACCCGCCGATATTTTTATTCGCTTACTCATTACCATCAGCTGGAAGTGAAGGAAGAGGCCATCGGTGCACGCTCGGGGTAAAATGGTTGCTAGTTGCTGAAAATGAGCTGAGGTGAGGAGCACAGTTTGAGGGGAAAATGAATCCATTTTGGAAGAAAATGTAGTAGTGTTTTTTCTTTCCCCTTCCAATCCTGGAAGCAGGAACAGAGCACAGAAAAACCTGTATAAATTCTTGCTGCAAGAGCTTATTTCACTGCGTGTTTTCGTGGTGTTCGTTGCTGTAAAAGCACACAAAAATCTTGCAGTATTTTGATTTTGTAGCATGATCAGAGCAAGCAGACGAGCGTGGTCGAAGGGGGAGATTTCTGCAAGAAATTCCTCCTGACTTTTATTGAACTCCGCATTTGTCAGCGCCTCTGAACGCTCCGGCTGACAGGCAGCTCTGGGCTGGATTTCTTTTTCTTTAATCGCTTTGCAGAGAAGTCACATATTCTCCCTCTCCTCGGAGCGTGGCTATGGCGCTCTAATGAAAAGATATCCTCCTCCTTTTGCGGAGACTTTTGGTTTTGAGACCGATTCTGTATGGTTTCCCACCGGCGTTACTATCTTTGCCTGCCTTCTCCCACTGGGTCTTTAATAGCTCCTGAGATTCCCCGGCTTGTAATCGCTGCTGCAGCCGGATGGGGACTAGGTGGAACTCCCGCTGCATCTGTGCCTGCTTGTATTAATCTGCCAGAAGTATCTCACTGACGTGGATTTTAAAATATATATATATATATTTCATGAGTTAATGAGCCCTAAACAGCAATGAAGAGGATCCGGAGTCAGTGCTCCCCGCTGGCTGCCATCCTTCTCCTGGTTTTTGGCGTGATGCTGATGGAGGAGGGAAAGCTGCAGAGAGTCGTTCAGCCCGACGCAAGCGTGAAAAGCGGAGACTGGAGTTCCACTCTACTAAACCTGCCGGTGGCAGATGTGATTTAAGAGGTTCCCCTCGTTCCTGCTCTTCTGCTCCGTCGCCCGCCTCCTCTTTTCTCCGTGCGGTAATGGAAGGATCTCTGAAAATGGTGTGAGGTTTGGGTTTAGCTTTGCTTTTCCACCCTCCCTCTCCCCTTCCTGCCCTCCTGGATCGTTTCGGAGCGCGGCTGCACAAGTGGGGTCGGTGCAGCTGAGGAGGGTGACATGGGTGGCAAGGATATGGGGGGGGGAGGAGGAGGAGGAGGGGAGGGGACAGGATCCTCCTGAATTGGGTCTAAGCATGCCAGAATAGCAGCATGAAAGAGCTGCCTGAATTATTCAGCATATCCTCGTTTTCTTGGCGCTGTGGTTAATTAAGCGCTGCGATAGAGCCAGGCTGGGTTATACTTGAATGCTTAAACTTCACTGCGTGTGGTGAGGGCAGCATCGGGGCGGTTTGCGTTGCGTACCGGGCGGTGCAGCGCTCGATGGTACCCAAATCTCTATGTCACGAAAGAAGATGAGTGCCCCGGGCGATGGTTTGCTGTGGACGTGGATGAGACAACGCTGCTGGATGAGCGTTTGCTTCCCACCTGCCTGCCATGACCCATTCGCCTCCCACGGTGGAGCCTCCCGCGCTGTCGCTCTTAACCCACTCCTCGGAAGAACGGTTTCGTTAGCCGGAGTCTGCAGATGAAGATTTGCAGTGGCTCTGGCTCGTTTCTGCCAAAGTAACAGCCACTGTTGCCCCGGGATGGGCTCCTCCGGCAGCGGTAGGGGAGGGAAGGTACCCGCTTCTCCCGCGGAGCAGGAGCGAGCTCCGGGAGGTTTGCGGGAAGCGGGGAGCTTTCCACCAGCCCAGCTCTTCGCAGAGAGTCGGTCCGTAGGTGCCAGAAGTCAGATGTTGGAAATAATCGCTTTCTCCAACTGTTATATCTCATTAAGACTTAGTGGAATTTAAGGTATTTTTGTCCCTATCGGTCTCACGTCCAGGTCGAGTCCTTTGGCGAAAGGGACTTAAAAGGTTTCTTTTTCATCTGATGAGAATCATCACTTTCTAAAAGTGATGTTAAATGGCAACCCCAAACTCTAAAAATCCATCTCAACTGCTCATTCCTTCAGGTGACTCTTCCTGGGTGCAAAAAGAGAGGTTGCTCTGCTCAAAGGAGATTATTTTCTCCTGGCTTATATAAGTTCTAAAATAAGAAAATAAATCCCAACCTTCTCGAGGATGAAACCATTTTTCCGAAGTCGGGAGTGATCCCTTTTGAAGCAGCGATGGCTTCAATTAATTGTCAAAACTGCCTCGAGATTCGGGGTGTCGGCTGCGACAAAAGGGCGGCAGCTTCAACCCGTGCCTCTGTCCTGTCCGTCTGTGTCGGGCGGTGGTTATGGGTGGGAGGGTGGGATGCTGCAGCCGCGGCGTGCTGATCATCCGGGGGTTTTTCTTCCGTCTTGCAGTGTGTTTCTAATCCTCCTCTCCCAAATTTTGGCTTTCTGTCGGTGTTTTCCGAAACGCAGGAGCGGATATAAGCTTCTCGGGATGAAGGCGCTTCGGCTCCGTTGAAGTCTGTGGCAGATCTTCCCGTTGTTTCCTTGGAGTCAGGATTTTACGTGTAATTTTGGTCTTAAAAACCTCTGTATTTTATCAAACGATACCACTTACACACAGGCTGGCCAGTCTGCAAACTGAAGACAAGCCTTAGACCCTGAAAAAAAATTCTTGCACTTATTTAAAAATAAAAATAAAGAGAGTTGGAGGCTGAGCGAGCACTGTGTTGGGAACCAGCGGTGCCGGATCCTCATCTCGGTTCTGTCCCTCCGGCGCTGGTCGTAGGCGTCCCGTTCCACGCCTGCCCGGCTTTACCCGGGACATGACTTACGTGCAGAGGTGTTGTGAAGGTCAGAGGCGGTCTTTTCCCCCGCGTAATCCTATAATGCAAGGTTTGTATCGTGTCTGGCGTTCAAATGTTGACTATATAACAAAATTGTGAGTTTTTAGAAGGGTTTCGCAGCCTGCGCGGTGAGGGCTGACCTTCGTAGCGATGGGATTGCTCTCAAAACAGTGCGATATTATAAATCTTTGTGCTCTGCGCTGGTGGAGGAGGAGGAGATGGCTGGGGTGTGCTGCGGCTGCGTGCGGATGCAGAGCAGGTCGCTTCTGAGCAATCCTTGCTTCGACCTTAAAATTCCACCCTTTTTAAGGCAGGGGAAGAGGTGGGATCGCGGACCCGGGATGGCCGTCGCGTCTCGCCGGCGCTGGCGGGGGCCCTCCTGCCGCTGCGGCGATGGTCCCGGCGAAGGTTTGGGCGGCGGCGTTTCGTGGGAGAGCAAACTCGTGGTGCGAAGGGAGGACTCTGGAAAGACTCAAACTAATCTTCTGGGTTC
The DNA here is from genome assembly GCA_008711295.1 of Anarhynchus alexandrinus. Lineage (NCBI taxonomy): Eukaryota > Metazoa > Chordata > Aves > Charadriiformes > Charadriidae > Anarhynchus > Anarhynchus alexandrinus. Next base: position 358,817 of record VUYV01000416.1, on the reverse strand, counting down.
AAAATTTAACTCAGGGCTGTTTTTTTCCTTATTTGAACACAACCCGAGAAGTGGGTTTTTTTTGTGGTTTTCTTAAAGGACCCGCCGTCGCGTTGACACGCGAGGTCTGCGTTGCTGCCTTGTGTGCGAGGAGCTTAATTGATCGGGCTGCTCTCCTTATCCGGGAGGCTTTGATGTATAAAATAGAAACGGCAAAAAGGAGAAATCTGAATATGGGGTTCAGCGGGCAATTTTTCGGCAAGTCAAATATGGCTTTTTGATGCCGGTGGGCGTCGGGTATTGAGGAGCCGTACGCGGGACCGAAGGCCCCAAGGTGGTAGCGAAGTCGGGAAGCTTTTTTTCTTTTAAATACCTGCGTCCCCTTGTTGTGTTCTGCAAGCAAAGCGGATTCTGGTTCGTTGTTTGTTGCATAAAGTCTTTTTCCCTTTTTTTTTCCCCCCTCTGGATTCCCACAGTACCTTTCCGATTGAAGAGCGCTGTTGCGATCTGCCTAGAAATAACCCCGCAGCGCATCGTCGCAACTGCAAATCTGTCCGACAGCCCCTTTTAGAAGCGCTTTGGGGGTGGGTGGATGAGGAAAGAGAGTTACTGGGTGAAGAGAGGCAAACAAGGAAACAATTAGGCGGCCATTCCTGCCTGGTTAGCAAAACAGGCGCTGCCTTTGTCCGAAAACGCCCTGCTGGTCAGCAGGCTTGGGCGGGCTGAATCCCTTTGGGTTTGGGGTTTTTTTTCCCCTTACTCTTTTAAAAAAAAAAAACCAACAAGGTGGGGAATTCTCTTGGCAGGACAGAGGTTTTGTTAGGTCGTTGGGCGATTTGGTGTGGTTTGGGTTTCTCTCGCTGTGTTTGCGGGTGACATACGCCTTTTGAAGCCGCGCTTTGCTCCTCTTTTGGAAAAACTCGAAGGATGGTAACTGCCCCGGCGCGGTCTGTGTGTCTGCCTGGGCCTGGGAGGTGACGGAATGCCTTGACGGGCGCCGCGTTCGCTCTGTGTGTGTGTCGCCCCTTCCCTTCCACGTGGCTTTCCTTAACGTGCTGTGTTGCAGAATCCCCCGAGGTCCTGTGCAGCAGCCGCTCGAGGATCGGATCTTCACTCCCACCGTCTCCGCTGTGTACAGCACTGTGAGTATCTGCGGGGGGGCCTGCCCCCGGCGCGTTTTCCAAGTGTAAAAAAAAAAAATAGTATAATTTTTTAAAAAAACACAATACAATCAAAAACCTGTACAGTTTAAAAACCATACAGTTAAAAAAATGCACCTTTTTTTGCCTCCTAAAATAACTGATGCTGGATGAGGACCGTTTTTGTTGGAAGTGAGTAGGAAAACAAGCAATCTTGGGGGCTTTTGGGTCCGTTCCTTTTTTTTTGTGAAGTATCTATAGTTTTATTTAGCAGATACGAGAGTGGGTTTTCCTAACAAGAGTTTCACCTGAGTGAAAATGTTACTGTCCGTTGGCTCCATCTCTTTCCCGCCTCCTGCATCTCAAAGTCTGGTTTCTCGGAGTGGATTAGCGGCTGCACTTTTCCAATAGTTTTCTTATCAGAAAAATAATCATGGAAGATTTGTTTTTCACGTGAAACATTCCATTACACAGAGGAAGACGAGTTTTGATTGTAGATTGAGGATCTGGGAAGAGGTGCTTTTGGCTCCCTGTCCTACGCGTTTGTTTATAAAGCTTAATTATGGAGGAACTTTAGCTTCGAAACGTATCCACGTGTATTTGTGAATGCGTGATAGCGTTTTCCCTTTATTCATTTCTTTTTTTTTTTTTTTTTCCAAATGGTAATAGCTGGAAGCCCGGTGTTATTTATAAGCTTTGCTAAATCAGCACAGCCCTGGGAAAGGAATATTTTGCTTTTCTGGTGGGGTAGCGCAAATATTCTTAATGCCAAAAAAAGACGCTTTTAAGCTGCTCTTTTAATTATTTGGAAAAGAGGAAGCGAAGCTGTAGATGGGAGAAATTCACTGTATTTTATGCAGTAACATAAGCTGCTTATAGGAAAACATAAGCTGCTGGAGGAGGTTTTCTCCTTCCCCCCGTTTGCACGGAGAACTGCCGAAGGGGTTATCGGCTCCA
>VUYV01000416.1:324430-356268 GCA_008711295.1 Anarhynchus alexandrinus | reverse complement strand
CTGTAGGAAAATATGACTGTAAAAATTTAAATGAATGTAAAATATAAAAGTAACTGTGAAGAATGACCTAAAATAGCTTTTTCAGTGTGGAAAAATATCACTCCTTGATACGTTACTCCCAGCCCTGGCTTCTATTCCTGTATCTTGGTTCCAGGCTTTAAGAAAACACAAGTTGGAAAGAAGATTTCATGTTTTAGGGAAAGGAGAGAAATTTCTCAGTTAGGTTCCTTTTGAGCTTCTATTTGAAGCCCTTGGCAGATTGCAAATTGAGAGTAAGTCCTAGAAAAAATGAATTAGGATGGAAGAGGCACATGATTGGAGGTCCTTGACAAATTCATTCATCATAGCTCTCTGTGATTTATTACCCGAGTAACGGCGTCGTGTATTTAAGGTCTGGGTTTGCAACAAATAGGTCATTTTGTAGTTTATGATTTTTATATATAGTTTGTCTAGATTTTGCAAAAGACGTAGTACAGAGGTATGGAAGAGAGCACCATCTTCTGCACCCAGGAGCTGCTTTTCCACTTCCACTTTTTATTTGCTCGGTCATCGTATATGTGGGTTTCCACGTGGATTCCACATCGCCCTTTTCACATACGTGTATTTTGGCAGAGGACAACTGGTTTAAAAAGAGATCTGTGGTCCGATCCTACGGCGCCGTGACTCTGAGCTGCCTTGGAGTTTTCCCCGTAGGCTATAGTATGTCATGCATGGGGTGGGAGGACGAATCATTCGAGATATCGGCAACCCACGGGTGAAACTGCTATTTTTAGTTAAAGATGAAAAATAATTCAGTCATCCTTTCCGTGCCTTTCCACATTTACTATCAGGACCTCAATTGCATGTTCCTGAGCTCTTTTTTTTTCCGGAACTACCTTTTGCTTGCCAAAAATGGGAATGGAAAATCACGTGGCTTTCACTATGAGTCCCAATAATCTCCCTTGAAATAAAACCAGGGGAACGCATTTTCCTGTAGAGCAGAGACAGGAGGTGAAGAAGCAGCAAAGTGCGATTTGTCAGATGAAATGAAGTTTGTCTGAGAACTTGGAGACGCCCAAAATTCCCGGCAAAACTTTGATAGAACCTCTTTCTTGATGAAATCATGCTGGAATTAAAAACAAAGACACCTAACCTCATCATATATCATCTTCATTTGTTTTATATAGTATAGTGTAGAAAACACTGATATTTGGTAGGTTGGTTTATTTTTTTGAATAGATGCAGCAGTAGAATTATTTTAAAGCAAATCACAGTTGGAAAGAATTGTTTCGGTGAACTAATTTTGCAATAATTTCCCCTCATCAATAAAGGAGAATGCCACATCATAGGAGCTGCTTTTGGACATAAAGATCTGGGGGTTGTCCTGTAAGCAGCTTCTTGCCTGGTGTTTCCCTGTTCTTTATACCGCAAGAAATTAATGCGATTATTTTTATAGCTGCTATAAAATCCCAAACCTGTGGAATCTGGAAAGGGAAATGGAGAAAGAAGGAAATTTTGTTTCTGTTGTAAAATATTTCAAAGAAATATATTCAAATAAGCTTTTTGGTTTGGATTTGGAGGGAAAGACGTTGACTTCTAACAGAGAGGGAACTGCACCACTGCTGGCCCTGAGTCGGAGAGGCCGCCGCGTGTGCCTGCACCCAGTAACAGGGGCTGATTTCTCCTGAAATCGAAATTATTATGGACGAATGATCAGAAGCAGATGCGCTCTTCAAATTCAGCGTGAGGCACGAGTTGGGAATCAGATAAGAAAAGCAGCTGAGTTAACGTACGTCCAGTTCTCACACAAACAGCCTTTTTTGGCAGATTACGGTGGAGGTCGGTAACTGCCCCGGTCACACGCTGTGATCTCAGGCGCTGCAGCTTGGACCGAAAATGCTTTGGGATAAACTTTCAGCAGCTGAGGAACAACGTTGACTCCTGGATGCGAACGCGGTAGAAACGAGCGTTAGTGCGATGTACCTCTTTGGAGAGAAGTGCGTGTCAGTTGGTTGGGTGTAGCCTTGAGCAGAGATCCTGTAGCATGGCAAGATCCGACCTTGGTTTAAATATTCTGTTTTAATTGCAATCTCGCTGTGTCTCCTGGGAGCAGATACCACCTTGGGTCGGACTGCCCAGCTCGGTGCCAGCTGATGGTAAAGAAGGTAATGGGGAAAACGAGGTGTTGATGGACCTACTTGCCCCAAATTTTCAGTGGCTGAGGCTTGACTCCATCGTTCGCTTCTTTGGGTGGCTTTTTGGTGGCTTTTCTGCCACGGGGTGCCCATTGGTGGCCCCCTGATAATTTCACACCCAAGCAGAGATACTGGGATTCGCCTTTGTGTCCTTTAAAGGGATCTTCCTGCGATGAAGAGAATCCTGTAGCAAAGCGATTAGGGAGGATTAGCTGCTCCAGCCGCCCTCTGCTTAAAGGAAGGATCTGGGTCAGGAGGCCGACGCGGTCCCCTGCGCTGGAGGCTGCAAAGTGGGCAAGAAGGATGCTCAGTTCCTCGCGCGCTGCCAGCGCGGCTTTGAAGCTGTTTGCAGCAGCCCGAGCGAATAAATTGAACGCTGGAAGGAAAGAGGTTCTGTCCAAGTCTGAATGAACCTTTTTTTTTTTGTTTTTAATTGTTTAGGAAAAGAGCGGTTCTTAATGATAAACTATTGTCCCCGTAATCGAGGGATTTTTTGTGGGATGCCCCATCCATTCTGCTCTAACCTGAATGTTTCGTGGACGCAACTGTGTCTCTGAAATTAGGTAGTTGGAGGGGGAAGAATGATCCAAAACTTGGGAAAGATGCTAAAACCAAAAGATTTAAGCTCAAAAGGAAAAGAGAGAATTCCAGTCTGCATTTTCTTTCATGTGTCATTGATTATTTCCATTAAAACACAGGCTTATGGCTTCTGGAAAACTAAAGTTAGCCTCTTGCTACTCGGTTAAGGGAAAAAGAAAGTGATGCCTTAGCAAATTGATGTGTAATTTTGCAAATCCATTTTTAGGAGAATCATTTAATCTCTAGATTTCAGAAGGATATTTGCTTCCACAGTAGTCACAACCCCATTTAATAAACAGAAGATGAAACTTGAGCCACTATGGGGGCAAACGTCCCATAACACAAGTGACGAGCTAGTAGAGTCCCTCCCTGGTTGATTTTTTTTTTTTAAAAAAATTAGTGAATAAGCACACAAATTTGGCAAGTTTGTCTTCCCTTATCACTTGTTAACGTTCAAATCTGTATCTTACATTTCGGTTTATTTGTACATAATTTGTTGCAGGCACCAAGAGGAGGGTGTAGGAGTGCTGACGTTGCCGTAGCTCGTGCGAAGGCACTCTGCTTGCGCTGGAAGGGCAGCCCATGTTTTTTGGGGATCCCCTAAGCCGGGCTTGGCTGATCGTAGGAAGTCCTATCAGGTCAGCGGTAGCTTCCCATCAGGTCCCATCCAAGTGCGGTGTTGCCGGAGTATCAAGATGGTGTGATTTTATGGTCATTCTGTTGCTTTAATCAGGCTCTCAAGCAAATTTTAGTAGGTCCAGACCTTTGTAATGTGTCTGCTGCATCGCACGAGGGTGTCGTCATCCACACAGCTGCAGAGCTTTCCTTTCGGTTTGGCTTCCAGATTTCGTACCTGGTTGAGAAGAGTGTTCCTCGCAGTCCTTCGCTCTCTGCAGCTCCCTGAAAGGAGGGGGTAGCGAGGGGGGGTCGGTCTCTGCTCCCAAGGAACAGGTGATGGGACAACGGGGAACGGCCTCAAGTTACACCAGGGGAGGTTTAGGATGGATATTAGGGGAAATTTCTTCACCAAAAGGGTTGTCAAGCACTGGAAGAGGCTGCCCAGGGCAGTGGTGGAGTCGCCATCCCTGGAGGTGTTTAAAAGCCGGGCAGCCGTGGTGCTGAGGGACATGGGTTAGTGGTGGGTTTGGCAGTGTTGGGTTGATGGTTGGACACGATGATCTTAAAGGTCCCTTCCAACCTCGACGATTCTGTGATTCCATTTGCAGGGTTTAATTTCTGAAGAGGGCTGTGAGTGCTCGCACTAACCTGGGCTGTTATTAGTGCCCCCGTCCCCCTTCTCAGACGTCTGTGTGACTCGGGTGCTGCTGGAGCCCAGATGCCGCGTGGCTCTGGCCTTCGTCGGAATAGTGTGCGCGCTTGTACGTGTGGGGAGATAAAAGCTGGCAGTGTTTGAAGTGCCACAGCTATTGCAAAATAACCTCTTTTTCTCCGCAAGAGGCGATGTTCAAGGAGACATCTCGGTGATGAGTACGCACTCATCCTACTGATGGGGCTGTTCATGTGAATTATTGCCTTGTGTTTTGTGTTGCCTTTGCTTCCTTCTCCCCCCCCTTAACTGCAGGTTTTGATATCCATCATGAGACGTAGTCACTTCTAAGCACCGACTACTGCAGGACTGACACGACGAGTCTTTCAGGGTTGTCTTAGCAGTCATGTAGGAGACTTTGATTTTCTTGGGGATGGGACGTGGAAAGTTTTATGATGCTCTCTGTAGCGCTGGTTTCGGTTCAGCCGACTGAGGCTGTGCACACACCTGCCGGTCTACATCAGCCAAAAAAAAAAAAATGAGAGAGATGATTCTCCCCTGGGGAAGGGCAGGATCCAGCTGGGGACAGGGGATGAGGTTCTCTGACTTGACCCACCCTTTCCTCGGATGAGCCCGAGGGTGCTGTAAATCTTCCCGCGGTGATTCCGGACCCTTTCCAAGCCTCGAGACATTGCACGTGGCGATTCTCGGCGGTGGCGCAGCTGTTTTAGTGGTTTAGGGAACGCGACGGCAGGCATCGGTGCTGGGCGCGCAGTGGGATGGCTTGGAAAAAGCATTTAGTCGTGAACTCTGTAACTTTTGCTCTCGTGCTTTGCTCTTTTGGAGCTAATGCTCTGTTAAAGATGAAGAGCTGAGAATTTCCTTCTGCCGTCTTTACCGATTCTGGGGAAATACATACACACACGTATCTACCTACGCGGTGGTGATGTCCCCTTCGAAGCATGGCCTGTGTTGTGATTTTAAGTGCCTATAGCTGAGTGGTGCTTTTCAGCAAAAACATATAGGTCTGAGGGAAGGTCGGCGAGAAGCGAGTGCTGGACTTCTATGCGATGAGCTTTAACCAAATCTGCAAGAATGTCATTCTGTTGAATTCCCCGGGGATGCACCTGATGGTTACGGGATTCTTTTTTTCCTTTGAGTCTCTCTCTTNTTTTTTTTTTTTTTTTTTTTACTATAGTGACTATATAAAGTATATTTAAAACACTTTTGTCACGGAGATAGTGCAGTGGAGCAAGTCTATGTGCCGGGAATATATTTTACAACATTTTTCGTAATGTGTTTTGATTACTATTTTTTTATAGAAGCTGAGAAAGCAGATAAGAGTATGCAAGGATTGCTTTGGTATTTCATTCTTTGCTCGCGGCGAGCCCCTCAGATAACAGAGCCTCTGTGCAGTCCTTTTTTTCCTTTTTGGAGGGGAGTATGCAAATTTTCCCCCTATTTTGGTTTTTGGGTCACCGGTAACGTGTATCCCTCTGCAAAGTCATCGTGTTGTTTGATACGGTTTGTAACGGAAGGATCAGAAGATCCCCGGCCTGAAGTCAAAGGGATATTGCAGAGCCAGACCACACCAGTAAAGCTCCTCCAGTCCCAGACATTTCCACCAGTGACTCCAGTGGCTGCTCTTATTTTTTGATCCGTCCTTGTTTTCCTGAATCGTATAAATAGTTAACATAATAGTACAGTTTTTCACTTAGATAAATATATATATTATTTTACATACATATATATCTATATAAAGATGCTGCTAGCTGCTTTCTGAAAAAGATGACAGTATCTCTACAGATTGGATTACTAATACTGTGTTTTACTAACAGTTTATCTCCACACAGGTAACACAAGTAGCAAGACAACCGGGTCCTCCTGCCCCATCCCCTTACACTGCACATGAAATAAATAAGGGACACCCAAATCTTGCTGCGACGCCACCGGGACATGCGTCGTCCCCTGGGCTTTCACAGGTAAGACCTGGCATTGGAGCAGAGCGTTCCCAGCCTCCCTCTTTCCCTCGTGGCCCGTTCTCAGCTTTGCTGCTCAAAATTGTCTTGTCTGTCCCCAGTGTATAAAACTTGATTGACGAATAGCGTCTTTATGCGGCTTGAACCGTGCAGTGATTTATAGGTGGCACTCAGGTTTATTAGGCGTCAGTTCGTTGTCGAGTCTGTAACAGAAACTAAAAGCAACTTGAAAAATTATAGGAAATACTTATTGATGAGGAACGCGCTTCGCTGTTGGGCTGGGCTGCTTTGGGGCGTTTTCAATGCCGTGAAAGTGCCCCGTGTCCTCCGTTAGGGATTTTCCATTTCAAATGTTTTGTACAGGACGCTGCAACTCTAATTCCCATAGAAGTGGGACAGTAAAATGAATTATAAAAATGAATGCTAATAAAAGAAACAAGACAAAGGACTGATTACGAAAAAAGCACAGAAGAAGAGATAAATAGGAGTTATAATAAGAATGGAGAAATGGCGTTTAGTAATATATGTGGAATAAATTGGTCTTTTTATAGGCTTTACTGGATGAATATTCTACAGGGTTGACGTGAGAGTGGAGAAGCTTATCTTAAAAAAGGAAGGGGCAAACGAGACGGGTAATGGGGCGCAGAAAGAGGAGATAAAAGATACAGGATTGGGGAAAATGGGATACGTAAAAGCATTGAGGTTTGAGTTAGAGGAAAGCCTCATGTTCCGTTTGCTCTTGTTTAATTTATACTTGTTCGAATAAATGAGATAAAGTAGGCAGACGTGAGCGGGTCGGCTGTGAAGAAGTGCGGTTTGGCTCCGGACACGCCGAGGGTGGGCCGGGAAGGGCTGGACGCTCCGGCGAGGCGGTGGCCGGAGCCCCCAGCGTATCGCGAGCCTTCTCCTCCTCCTGCCAGCCCCTTTAATTCGGATGAGATATTAAGCTGCACCTGACCTTTTAGAGTAGGAGATGTGTGAAAACAAATAAGGTCATGTAAGGAACACTTCACCTTAATATTACGTGTTCTAGATAAAACTGGGTGGGAAAACTTGGAAACCTGTGGTCATATTTGAAAAATGTGCAAATGCTCATCCTTTGTGGAGTGGGGAATTAGAGGCTGAAGTATCCACTCAGGATCACGAGAGGCTCGTGGGCATTATTCGGCGGTCTCGGAGCTGTTTCTTGCGCTTTTGCTGCGTGGTTGTGGGAAATAAAGTCTGTAGTTTGAAGACTGAGCCTCACGTACCAGAGGGAGAACGTAGCAGGGTCGCAGAGCAAACCTTAAAACGCTGCCTGGCTTGTGTCATGGATCAAGAAATTCATTCCTGGTAAACCTCGTCAACAGAGGGAAGCTAATCATGTGGCGGATGAGAGGGGAAGAAAGGGAACATTCTAGGCAGCATCTTTTAAAAAAAAAATTCTAATCGAGGGGTTTGGTTTTTTTCTTCCCTTAATATTTTCCTGTTGAGTCAGTGCATACGTAGAGAGCGGGCTGCGTGCCAGATCTCCGCTCCAGCCAGCCGGGAAAACGCTCGTTTCCTGTTCTGCTGGCTCTTAGCGTCTTGGAAATGAGCGGCGCATTGTGTCACTGCGATGCCGCTTAGTAGGAGCGGTTTGACCTTCTCTCCTCCATGTCAGCTGAGGATCCTCGAGGGCTCTGGGAGGATATTTGTCCTCTGACTGTACGGGGCTGGCCCCTGTCTGAGTGAGAGACAAACAGCAAGACCCAGGGTTATAAGCCAGGCGAAGCGTCGGTCATTGCGCTCCTTTGGGACTTTGGAGGAGTGAGGTTTGGGGAGCTCTCCCTGAGGGATTCCTACAAAGCTGGGAGGCGGTAGCAAAGCAGCAAAAATAATTTCTGTTCCCTCTCGGCGCCTGCTTGCCTCTCAGGTATTGTCAGTGTGGTGGTGTCCCATCAGTTGACCCTCTCGTTTGCAGCTGGAGGTGATGGTGAAGAGTTAAACTGGAAGTGCCTACACTTGGGACCGTTCCACCAGTGAGGCTTGAAAGGGGTTCAAGACTCTTGACATGAGCAGTTACAGGGCCACTTGTCCCCAGAGAGAGTTTTCCACTATTAGAGGTTTGGGTAAGCGTTGAGGTGTTTGTTTTGGTTTTTTAACACGAGAATTCTGGATGTTCTTGGGTATATCTCACGTCGGCCCCTGTCAGGTGTTGAGTTTCAGTGTTATATTGTGGTAAGAAATTCCCCAGCTGAGCAGAGCGTTGGCTGAAAGTATTACCTCTTCATTGCATCCGTCGTTTTTCTCCCGTGGGTTTCGTGGAATGCCCTCTTGTGCTCGCGTTAAGAACGGAGGTGAGTGGAAGTTTCCTATTTCCAGACTGCTTGTAGTTTGGTGAACTTCTGTCATGACTTCATTTATTTGTTTTCCTTTAGGTGAACATGCAAAATCCTTTAAATCTCTCAACACTTGAAAGTCTTTCCATGCTGTAATTGTTCTCTTTGTCTGATTCTTGGACCCCTTAAATGCTGCCGTTTCCCTTTCGAGATAAAGGGAAGTGCTATTCTGAGGAATGGTTTGTCACTCATTTCTTTAACAGCAATAGAACACTTCACAAACTACTCTGTGTCTCACCAACCCACACCACGCTGATGTTGAACACTGAGCAAAGGTTGTCTTTGCGTTCGTCCAGTCGCGCCTAACGCGGCCGTGTGTGTTTGTGCCTGGCGAGGCGGGAGGGGTGTTCTGTATTTTCAGAGTAATTAAAAAGGTAAGGAAGTGACCACTTCGTTTGAATTAGAGGTTGATTAAGGGGTCATTGGTTTCTCCACCAGACTTGTGACTCATGAAACTGAGTCTTTCCAAGGAAGGGACTGCTGTTTAGGCAGTAGTGAGTGGAAATATTTATGTATGTTTTTGGGCTTCAGATATCACTTAGTTCTGAAATTAATTTTGCCAGAGCGATAGAATAGTTGCTTGTGTGGTCACAAATGGTGCCAGCCGGCAGTCCCAGGCTCAGCAGAGAGGTCAGCCCCTTGCTTTCATCTCAGCATCCTTGCTTGCATCTCAGCGTCCCTCCTGGTGGGGCTCGGAGCCACCTACCCCTTCCTTCAAGTGGGGATCTCGCAGAAGCCGTGCTGCGACGGAGAACGGAGGGTTAATAAGTGCCGTGGTTCCACAAGTGGTCTCCTGGCTGTCCTGGCTGCTCTACAGCTGCCCGTTCCAGTAAGCCTGGGAGATGGGAGATCGGGTAATACGTTAAAATGGCAGTAAGTGATAAAAGGAACTACTGTCCTTTACAGAAGCTCTGTGCAGTGGACCACTGTATAGGTCTGGAGGGTCCTGTGTGACCAGATGAGAGCATCGTGTTGAGGGGTTTGTAAGAGCGCCTTTGGGACCCCGGACCGGGAGACGTGTGGCATAGGGTCTCCTATGCCACAGGTCTCCTATGCCACGTCTGAGACGTGTGCCATAGGGTCTCCTGTGGNGGGACCCCGGACCGGGAGACGTGTGGCATATTTAGCGTCTCCTGTGAGAAGACAAGTCAGGTGCAAACGTAAGTTGTACCTTTGCAGCTGCCTTTCCTTTAACTTTATTTAAATAACCAGGAACAGATGGTCGTGCGGTGCTGTGGTTTGGTGTCTTTTTTTTCACTTATTCTACCTTTTCCATTTGACTTAGCCAAAACAAGGGAGAGGCTTGCTGTTTGACTTCCTCCCAAGTCTTTCATGGTGACCAGCCTCTGGCACTTTGCTGCCCTTCAGAATGAGTTTCTGCAGCAAAACAAGAGGAGCTTGGCAGCGATGAGAAACAGTCCCACACCCCCGTCTCCGCAGCAAGAGACAGCGTTTCGGCTTCCCAAATTCCAGCGCCTTGAAATCATACTGCTGCTCTCAGGAATGTGTTGAACTCCGCTGGCGTTGGGGAATGCGCAGCACATGTTGCTGCAGTGATGTTAGGGCCAGATGTGGCCCCACGTACATAAAATTTCCTATTTCTGTTGGTTTTCGTGCCAAAGGGCCCCTCGTACAGACTGGGAGAGGAGGGGCGCATCTCCTCTGCCTCCTCTCCTTGCTTGCAGGCTTCGGAAGGGGCTGGCTTGAGACTCTGTGCTTTCTCAGCGTGCAGAGGAAAAGAAGACATTGAAAAAGGAGTAGAGAAGTTTCTCCTTGGGCATGGCTCCTGGAGCAGGTTATCCTGGGATCAGGCAGTGTGTGGATTTAGAGGGTGCAGGGCACTGCAGGGTAACTGCGTGCCCGAGCGCTCTCATGCCGTGATGGATGTGAGACGGTCCGGTGCAAAGAGCGCACACGCAGGCAGTTAACGCAAAGCAGCTGAAACGCTGTAAATCTGCCCCCCTGCTCCGGCTTTACGTTCCGGTAATTTATGGTGTAGCTGTGCTTTAAGACGGGAACAACGAGAATGCGGAGCTCTTCCAGAGCAACCAGGCTGGGGCTCGGAAGGAGGCAGCAGCAAAGCGCTTCCCTCTGTCCGGTGAGTGATCAAAAGAGAAGGAGAGGGTTCCTCCAGTTGTACCACAAGCAGGAGGCAGCGTGCGAAGCTCAGGGCGTCAGGAGAAGACAACATCATCCCTCCTCGTGACCTGGGAGTGTTTTGAAGGATCCCAAGGAACAAGTGCAGTGGGTTCTGGCGCATGACATGAAGCAACACAAGAGCGGAATGGTTTGGAAAAGACTCTTGGCTTTCTCCGCCTCAGCTGTAAAACTGTGGGCTCCGATGTGCGTGCTGAGGGATTCTTTTAGTCCGGGACCACAGTTTGTAGGCACCGACCGACCGTGCTTGGAACAAACGGCCAGGAATTTCCTCTGCAATCAGGGAAAGCTTTAGCTCTCGTTAAGAACACGCCGTGCACCGAGCAAATCGGCGCTTCGTGTCCACGGCTACCTCTTAGGCTGAAATGATGGAGCATCCAGCGAGTGGAGGACCCTGCGGCATCTGTTGAGACCTTAATCTGAAGCTGTTGTAGTTATCGACAGCTGTGTTTAATAGTCCCTTATCTGTTTCTAACAATGTCGAGATACACCCGCAGAAAACAGAAGTGCATGAGAGCGGAGTTCTCAGGATCTTGGTGTACGGAGACCTTGACTTTTAGGTGGCTGATTGAAATCCAAAACAGATGGCACTAGCTGAAACTTGTTACCATCTGGTTCTTTTGCCTTAAGTGAAAAGAGTTTTGCGGTCTCGTTCTGGTCCTCAAAAATGTCACCATCGCGAAATTAGCGTTTGTAATAGCGGCGAGACATGCCTCGGTACCTCCAGGTCTGGGGATCGGTGCCAGGAAGCATGTCTGTGTGCCATCTGTGGAGTGTTTGTAGGCAATCCCCGAGCCCCTCTTTTATTATCTGGGATCCTTTCTGCGGGAGCCGGAATCCTGTTATAACCGTGATGTTTATTCAGTGCTTCCCTCCCGTCATTCGTGGCCCAATTGAGATTTTAGATGCTTTTAATAAAGCGACGTTTATTAACAAATTGGACTGGAAGGAGGAATGTAATTTAATCGTAACCTCGCCCGTTCATGCCCTGTGAGAAGTCAGGTGCCCCGGGACGTAGCGAGCGTTACGGTAGCTGATCGCTCCTCGTGTTGGAGGCAGCTGCCTTCTGTGTTTTGTTGCTTGGGAACTACACGTTATGCTCATCTTCCCCCAAAAGCAGCGATTCTCCGTTATCCGAGTCCATGTGTACTTTGCTATGTGTGAAGGCAGATAATAAACTTCCACGGCCCCTGGAGCGCAAGAGGTTCCCTCATTTCATCGTCTCCTTTGTACAAACACCCTCTCCGTCGTTTTCTGTGCAAGGACAGCAGCTCTCGTGGACACCTCAGTTGGAGTCTGAGCTTTGCAGGGAACTCTTCACCCAGAGAACTTTTCTGTAGAGGAACCTCTTCGCTTTATGGAAGGTGCCACTATAGCACATTTCATGGAATCATAGAATGGTTTGGGTTGGAAGGGACCTTAAAGACCATCCAGTCCCACCCCCCTGCCCTGGGCAGGGACACCTCCCACCAGCCCAGGTTGCTCCAAGCCCCGTCCAACCTGGCCTTGAACACCTCCAGGGATGGGGCAGCCACAGCTTCTCCGGGCAACCTGCGCCAGGGGCTCACCGCCCTCACAGGGAAAAATTCCTTCCTAATATCTCATCTAAATCTCCCCTCTTCCAGTTTGAAGCCATTCCCCCTCATCCTATTGTTCCATGCCCTTGTGAACAGTCCCTCTCCATCTTTCTTGTAGGCCCCCTTTAGATACTGGAAGGGGCTCTGAGGTCTCCCCGGAGCCTTCTCTTCTCCAGGCTGAACCCTCCCCAACTCTCCCAGCCTGTCCTCCCAGCAGAGGGGCTCCATCTTCATGGCCTCCTCTGGACCCGCTCCAACGGGTCCATGTTCTTCTTATGTTGGGACCCCCAGAACTCGACACTGTATTCCAGGTGGGGTCTCCCCAGAGTGCAGCAGAGGGGCAGAATCCCACCCCTCACCCTGCTGGCCACACTTCTGATGCAGCCCAGGATGCGGTTGGCCTTCTGGGCTGCGATCGCACATTGCCGGCTCATGTTGAGCTTCTCATCAATCAGCACCCCCAGGTCCTTCTCCTCAGGGCTGCTCTCCAGCCATTCCCCGCCCAGCCTGGAGTTGTGCTTGGGATTGCCCCGACCCAGATATAGGACCCTGCACTTGGCCTGGTTGAACTTCATGAGGTTGGCACGGGCCCACCTCTCCAGCCTGTCCAGGTCCCTCTGGATGGCATCCCTCCCCTCCAGCATGTCTACCTCGCCACACAGCTTGGTGTCATCGGCAAGCTTGCTGAGGGTGCGCTCCATCCCACTGTCCATGTCACCAACAAAGGTGTTGAACACTACCGGTCCCCGTATTGACCCCTGAGGAACACCATTCATAACTGGTCTTCACTTGGACATCGAGCCAATTAAAACCACACAGAATTCTGTAACTTGTAGAGCAGGTACGGTTGTTAGTCGGGATGTTAATTAGCAATCACCTTTGCAGCCACAGTGGTGTGGACACGGAATAAACGATCAAACTCTCCTCGTGCGAGTGAAGCAATGGGGCTGTTCTGGCTGCGGGAGAAGTTTGCGGGTGCGCACTGCTCCTCTTCTGCCTCCCACCAACGGGTTTCCGTTTCTTCGCTCTTCTGTCCCTACCGGATAATGAGGATAAAGAAAATTTAAACAACAAACTCTTGATGGTGCTTCGTGGGCGAGAAACCCGTCCTCCAGCGATGTGCAGTTAATGGCTTTTTCTGAGCAGTCGCGAATTCGACCTCTCGTACTTCTCATGTCTTTCCTTGCGCGTGTGCTTCCATACATCCGCGTCGGGCTTCTGCGCAACGCGCCTCCTTAACGCGGCTCGCTAGTTCTGAGCGTGCAGGAACATCTGGCTGCAGGTGGAGATTGGAAAATGGGAGTTATTTAGCAGCTGATAAGTGTAATCTTCTTTTGGCTTTTGTGTTCAAGACCTGCTGGAAGTGCAGCTGAACTCTCTGTTTTGTAATAGGATTAGTAGGTTTTTGATTGGGTTAATAATGCTTGGGAATATTTGCTCGTATAACGTATTTCGTTATTTTTGATTCATTGCTGTGCTTTTTAACCTCCTTAGTTGAAATCTGGACAAATCTGTGCTGGAAAGGTAAAGAGTGTCCGTGTGTCCGTGACCGCTGTGGGTACCTTTTGGGATTTGGGGGGGCTTTTGTGTAGGGATGCTCAGCTTCAACGTGGGGAGAGCGGCTGGGTGTGAGAGCTGCGGGGAAGGAGATCTGGGGTGGCGGGGAAGGCGTAATGTAGCTTCAAACGCCGATTAACGCGATTAACTTTAGTAATTACTTCACCTTGGAAACGGTTAACTTTCAAAAGGCGTAGGTGGAATGAATGAATTTGGTGTAATATTTGTGAACTTAAAAAGGACTAGAAACAGCCTTTAATTCATTTTTTTTTCCTAACGAAAGGAAAGAGAGAAAAATCTGTACAATTTAATGACGTTTCCGTGCAAAGGAGCGATTGCAGCGCAAATGCTGAGTGTAGTTGGGGCTGTGTCCGCGCGCAGACCCACCCCCTCGCTGCTGCTGCTACAGTTTGCGGTGGATTACTGCGGTGAGAGGTGTATTTAATACTTCTCCGGGTGGTCTCATGTGCCCGGGGTGGGGGGGGGAGTTAATGCTTTTTTTCTACTGCTGCTGGAGATTTCTCTTTCAGGAGTAACCCTGGTTTGGCTCAGAGTCTTCCCTGGCCCATCCACCCCGGTGTCAACCGAGTTCTTTTGAATAAGAAAGCCCTCACAGTAGGTGTCTTGGCCGCAGAACGGCATCCTGGATGCATGACCTAGCGCGGAAGACTTTTCTTCTGGCTTGTGATACTATCGTGAATCAAAAGCAGCTGGAAAATTGCCAGCAATTTTATTTTTGTTGGGGTGGGTTGTTGAAATAGCATTTTTAATAGAAAATTAAACTCCTCTGTAGCTGTTCTAAAATTGTACAGATCCCTTTCTTCGGGACTTATCTGCGCGTGTTTTCTGTTCTCGCAGTCGCGTGGACTGTGCGTTATTTTGATGCTTTTCAAGACTTTGCCACTTGTTGAACCACACTTTTAGTCATCATATAAGATGACAAAATAATGCGAGGCAACGTGCCATTTTCTTAGGTTTAATAACTTCTATTCTGGTATTCCTTCTGTAATAATACCTCCTGTTCCGTGCAATTTAATGGATGTTTTCTTGCACGCTCCAGAAAATACGTAGTTTTTAAACAAACACAATGTGTTGCGGAAGGCAGTATGTCCCGATAAACACCAAAGTCAGCACAAAAGTCAGCACTTTACACCGTCTGCATTTTGTAAATGTAGAGGGCATAAAACATCCCTGCAATTAGAGAAAACTGGGGAGAAGGAGCCCTTAAATTACTGGAGTCCACCGTTAGCTGTGGTGTCAGTCTGGGGAACTGAAGAATAGTCTCCAAAGCGACTTACACCTTCAGTAGGGAGGACTGACCCAACGGGGGTGAAGGTCTGAAACCCACGAAGAGCGCGGTTCTCCTGCGAGCCGAAGTCTCGGTGTGCTGCTTTCCACTCACGACAAAGAGCACAAGAGGATTTGGTGGTTACGGAGCAGAAATTCCCCTTTTGGCTCCTTGTAGCCTGGAAGGGCTGTGCCCCTCTTCTCAGGAGACCTCTCCTCATGGTGCCGTTAAGAACCAGTGATTTATTTAGTTGCTTTAAATTGTCCGAATTTGCACAAAGTTATACGCAGTGGCATTTCTGGGCTTCAGTGTAATGCTGTAAAACTTGAACATTTTATCTGATTGCTGCCATAGACTCATAAAAAAGTCAAGTTTGGAAGAGATCGTCTAGTCCAAGTGCCTGCTCAAAGCAGGGTCAGCTAGGGCAGCTTGCTCTGGACCATGTCCACTCGGCTTTTGAATATCTCCAAGAATGGAAACATCCTCAGAGATAGACGGAAGATGGCAACTTTTTGGAGCTTTTTGTTGGGTCTTGGAGGACGGTAGGAGGAAAGGCTCAAACTTGCTGCTGCTCTTTTGACAGTAGCGTGGACTCGGGGTCTCGGCTGACTGCGGGTTGGGTTCCTGAGCGCAAGTATTCATCCCCAAAATTCATGTTCTTGTTAAATCAGGAAAAAATTTTATTGGGTGGATGAAAGGCCCTTTGTAAACCCAAGGGTGTCTCTGCTGAGATTCACGGGTCTGCTTCCACCAGTGGAGATGTTGGGATTTCTCCCCCCATCACACGCAGGCACACACGCTCTATAATTTTGAGTACCTTTATTACGAAAAATACCAATTCACTTAATTATGTATTTGCCAGCAATAGACCAGCCCCGGGCTGCGAGCCACGGGCTGCGGGCAAGGCAGGGACTGTCACTTCAGTCTCTGTAAGAAGCCAAGTAAATCCAGACGGAGTATTTACAGATGTTATGAAATGATAATCTACTGCGGCATTATCCTCGCCCTCGTGCCTTCGTTAACAGCAGTTTTGAACCTCGGCAGAGTCTGGGTCGGTGGATTTAATAAATAAGTGTCTTTGGGAGGGGGATGGCCACTAGCAGGACATCTGTCCACCCCAGTGTCTCAACATTACACTTGTTTAGTCCTGTGTGATAGGACGAGGGGGAATGGCTTTAAACTGAAAGAGGGGAGATTTAGATTAGATGTTAGGAAGAAATTTTTGACTATGAGAGTGGTGAGACACTGGAACAAATTGCCCAGGGAAGTTGGGGAAACTCCATCCCTGGAGGTGTTCAAGGCCAGGTTGGACGGGGCTTGGAGCAACCTGGGCTGGTGGGAGGTGTCCCTGCCCAGGGCAGGGGGGTGGAATGAGATGGTCTTTAAGGTCCCTTCCAACCCAAACCATTCTGTGATTCTCTGATTTCACTCTGCATCTTCAGCTGACCGTATCTCTGCACTCTAAAATTGGGCACGGGCGTATCAGCTTGAGCACCATATCTTTTTTTTTAAAAAGCAGAAAGATTGTTCTTCCCTCCCCAAAACGCGTGTTACACTTACCGTCGCACGGCGTTAGGGGTCGGGTGGGTTCAGCAGTATAGCTGCTGATAAAATAATTGCAATTATTACGTTAAACGCACGGGGTAAGCCTGGATTTGGGGAGACGGCGTGTCGAAGAGGGACGCTTTCTGTCTTGCTCTTCCTTTTCACCCTCCTCCTTCGTAACATCCCTGCAGGAACAGTAACCGCGGTGTCTCAAGCGGGCAGGGAAGGAGTGCGGATCTTGTCTCTACGTTGTCCTCTGCACAAACTGACGTTGTCCAGGGAAGAGGAAACCACATTTCCTTCTCCGCCTTCCCTCGGTGGGAATCTGATTATTTATGTAAAAGTAGGAAAAATGCCTGTAGGTCTGCGACTGTTATTACTTGGGGCTGTTTCCCTGTTCGGCTTGCTGCCTTTGCCCGCTCGACTGCGTGACCCTAAATCACACGAAGCCATAAAAAAGGTTGTTAAAAATTTAGCAGGGCAGGTAATGACACAGATGATATACCCCGAGACAAACTGCTGCAGAAATAGAGATAACAATGGTTGAGCCACACTTGTGGGAGAAATAATTCCTCCTGGGTCAGGATATTTTTATCCCTTATAAGGCTGAGTTGAATATTTACCAACACGGGGAATTCTCCTGAATCTGGGCTTATGGAAATGGGGAGGAGTGGGAACAGGCGTGCTCGCGAGGAGGAGGAGAAGTGAGGATGCTGCAGGCAGCGGAGTCTCTTCTCTGCTTGTTACCGTGGTCTGCGGTTTGGAGAATCCCTAAAATCCACATCGCCTTTATAGGGTGCGACACCCGGAGCTGACCCAGTGTCTGGCATTTTGCGGAAATGGCTTTGGAAAAAAGCCTGGGCGTTTACATAAACACACCAAACAGTCACAGTTCCTGTTTACTCTCTGCTTCCAGCCAAATCCAAACCTTGAAGTTTCCTGGGGCAGAGACTTTGTGCCGGTGTCACAAGCCGGTCCCATCCCAGCCCCGTTCAGCCCCTTCGTCGGGAACAGGGGTTTTGCACTGTAATTGTGTTTAAATTCTGTTTTAAAGTGGGAACCTTTAATGTGTGTAACCTGTTGAGCATCGCAGAAGAGCCGTGGTACTCGCGTCGTTGATTTTCATGGGGCTTTGAGTATTCCGAGTAATACGGACCAATCTATGCAGAAAACTGGAGTGTTTTCGAGTCGCTGGTGCATCTTACAGGGTAGCAGCTCTGGCGCATAGAAAGTCAGCAGAGTAGAACTGCCACGTGTTTTTGTTTTACAGAGATGCTATGATGAAGACAAGCTGATTCCAGCAATGCCGCACAATTTGCAAATGAGCTGCTTAAAAAATTGGAAATTCTTCATGCGATGGATACCGAGAAAAACTGCATATTTGAACGTGTAGCTGTGAATGAGGGTTTATATTTAATCTGATAGTGTGTTTGATGATATGTCGTCAAAGTATCATTGTAAATAACAAAAGCCAAACCACGAGCGTTTAGAGGGGAATTGTCCTTATTTATTGGTTTAATCATTTGTGCGCTATGTTTAAAGCCGTGAAGCTGGGCCAGTTCACAGGAGTAGTGTGGGAATATGATTTTATGCATTATTTGAGAGGGTACCGTGTAGAAAAGCCTGAAATGAAGAAACTTAATAATTCAGGCTTCTCCGTCATTGTGTGTTTGGCTTCTCCATCGTTGTTTGTAATATTTGCAGATGAGCTGGTTCTATATATTACAGATACTACAGATTTTTTCTTACCTACAGACACTACAGATTTTTCCCTACCGTACTCAAACGATTGGCATTAGACATGTCATTGCAGACAGCAGCTTCGAAGTCGGCCTTGACCCTGTTCCGCTCGCTGCGGGGCACACCAGCAAAAACCAACCAAACAAAAAAGATAGATTTGAATTAGCTAGGTACCAAAATAGTAAGAAAAATCAAGTTCAGAAGAAATCCAGGAGCTGAGTAATGTCATGTTTGTGTTCGGAGACGGGAACTAACCCGAGCCGGTTGCGGCACAGGTTTCCCGGTATTGCCGTGACGTTGGTACCGGTCCAGGGGAGCGCTGTTTGATGTGTCAGAACACTTTGCTCCCGCGGGATTTGTGTGAGTTGTTTTGGCGCTTATTTCTCTTTCCCCGCAGGACTTTATTGCTCGTCCCTGCAGCTTTTGGGAGGGCTGCTGGAATGATGTAGGTGTTGTGGTTTTGTTGCGCGTTTGTCACCAAAGGTGGGTGTTTGCAGCTCGATAACGTAACCCTGAGAGGCGCTGAGGAGGTCTCGTGGGGCTGTTTCGGCTTCTCGTGGTGTTGCTTTGTGAGCCCAGGTGGATTAAAAGATCTAATTCTTTACTATGTGACCTCTTCCCACAGGTTGGTCACCCCACGGTGGGGGAGCTGAGCCCTGGGCATCTCCAGAGGTGCCACCGCTGGGAGCTCAGTAACGTAGTTAAAAAGTGTTTTATTTTGTCTGTTGCCAACGTACTAATTTTAAATCAAAAGCTGCTTCACCCTCAGTTCAGTCACCTCTGCTGCAGGTGCTGCAGCCCCGGGGGGATGGCACGGCAGACAGCAGGAGCAGGAATCTCTTCATCCCTTTCACTTGATGCTACCGGTGTTTGGAAGTCGGCGCCCAGATGGAAAAATGAGCCTTTTGTTTGCAGTGTGTCTCGTAGGCTGTAGCTGTCGGAGGTTCTGGGCTGTTGTCAGATGCTCTGGCTGTAGCTGGTAGCTCTGCCTTGCAATAATGCTGCTTTCCATATCAGATTAAAAAAAAAAATATATATAATCTTGCTGTAACGTTCAGTCTTTGGAAGTTTTAAACACTTTTGCAGTTGCTTGAAGGCAGCACCGCGGCTGAAAGAGCGCAGGAACGGGAGCAAACAGTTGGGTTTGGGGGAAGACAGGAGAGCTGCCTCTGCCGACACCGTGAGTTCACGCTGATATACACCTTTCCGAAAACTGAGGCCGTTCAGAAACCAAAGCTTGAGGAAGAATAAAGGTGGCGGTTTTGTAGGAGGGGCCGCGTGAAGGACTGCTGTTGGGGTGTGCGCTTCCCTGTGGGTGAGCTTATGAGGCGGAAACGAAGATGCAGGTTTGAAATTATAATCCTCTTTAGTTTTTAAGAGCTGAACGCTGAGAGGTTTCCGCTTACTGGGTGCTGCACGGCTGCGGTCGTTTAGGTGGTAGAGTGATTCGGTTTCAGACCGTGGCAGCGCAGAGCAAACCCTCCCCAACAAATAAGCCGTGATTCAGAATGAAAAGCCGTCTCCTTGCCGGCACCGTCCTTCCATGTGAACCAAGTGACGCTTTATTCTGCTGCGGGGAATTTCTCCACCTGCATCCGAAGCCGAACTCCTGCCATCCCGGCCGGTGACCCGGGGGAAAACTTTCTAAGAGGCTCTGAGAGCATCCTCAGGGGTTTCTGCATCAACACAGCCTCTCCCGCCTTCCTGCGGGGGTCTTCCTCGAGGAAAATAGTTGAGCAGCGGGAAGGAAAACTGAGTCCGGTTGTTAAAAATTGGGATAAAACCGCCCGTGCAGTGGTCTTGCTGCTGACTCCTGTCTTGGTCTGTCCTGCACCTTGCTCCGGGGGCTGCTGCATTCTGTGTCGGGGGGTTTGTCTAAGTAAGAATTGATAAATGTAGGGACAGGACCCCTTAGTGTGGAGTACACCGAGTGTTACTCTAAGTGCCCATCTGCTGTGGCTTTAGTCCATACGGAGCGGTTCGCTGGGTCGGGGAATGTCTCGGTAAAAGACCACTCTCATGCAGAAATATGGTTACATCCAGAGAAATGTGGGGGGGTTTTGTTTGGGGGTCTTTTGGGGGCAGAACTGCATCTTGCGACGATTTTATCCTCTGTTTCCAACTGTTCTAACAAACCCATGTTTGTTGATATTTTATTTCTCAACATAAAGCGATTAAAAATCTTTTTGACAGTCCAGGAGGTGCTACTTTCGGTGAGCTTTTAGCTGGGTGCTCTCCGTTCGTTAGCGCAGCGATCTGAATGCTCAGATGAGATACAAACCGCTGCAGCAAGGTATGCTATTATTTTTCATTCACTTGTGAGCATCACAGCGCTTTCTGTTGTGGCCACGCAGGAAAAATGACCTTTGGGGCTGCCGCGGGCTAGCCGAGCGCTGCCTGTGGCCCCGGCACGCTTCGTATTGTTCTCGAATGTTTTGCTTACGCCGTCGTGTTCCTCCCAAAGAGATTAAAGCTTTTTGTTGGCGTTCAGCGGAGTTTCAGCTCAGCCCGGACGGGAGCACGGTCACTGCGTCGGTGTTACTGGGAAGTAACTGGAAGTCCGAAGGTTTTCTCGCCCAAGGTCACAGCGATAGCGATGGTAATAGCGCGGCGAGCTCCTGAGTCACGGTCATGTGTTGGAACTGCGAGACCATTTCTCCTCCTCGTATGTAACTCCAGTAAATATAGACCCGGGCGAACTTCTTCCTTAAGTCAAGAGAGGATTCAAGAAACGGCGACGGAGCTTAACCCCTTCCCGCCCCAAACCCAACCGCCCTGCCGAAGGCGGCGCGCTCAGCCAGCGACACCTTTCTCTCTGGGCATTTAAGAGTTTTTCTTCCAAAAAACAGCACAAAACCCAAAACAACCCCCCCCCTCCAAATTTCCGGCGGCCGCGGGCGGCAGAGCGCTGCGTGACTCAGCTTTTTCTCAACCTGATGTGTGCGCTTCGCCTGTTTATCCCCGGTACAGTCAGTACCCAGGGAGTCATGTTACGCGGCGGGCTCGGTGTTTATTAACCAGCTGGGGAACTGATCTAAGAATAACTCGTTTCATTTGTTTTGTTGGTGGCCATTATTTTCTTTTATTTCATTTTTTTTTATTTACTCCGCGCAGTCAGCAGCCCAAGGTGGAAACGGCACAGAAAAGGGGCAGAAAGGGCTTTCCCCAGGAAGTTGTGGGAGTACACACGTGCAATTATCATCGCTTTCCCCCCCTGGATAGCCACGTCTGAAATAGAAAATCACTAAGGTGAAAAGCTTTAAGGGAAACAAATTGCTCTGCCTTGAAAGCGGCGCAGCTCAGCAGCCACCCCGCTCTGTTCCAGCTCGGGGTGCTGTAATTGTTCAAACTTCAGGGGTTTGGATGCCTCTGAACTGAAATTTTTCTACAGAGCGGTATTTGCTTCCCTGCCTTCCCCTCCGCGGTGCTTTATTTAGGGGGTTTTTGCAGCGTTTCCTCTCTGACCTCTTTGGTTGCTCGCCTCACCCTCGGTGTTTCAGCAACAGTGCATAAAAGCCACGTATTTCCAGCGTGACTGCATGTGATTATAATTACTTTGTGTACCTATTTAGATGCTTGGCACAGGAAAAAGTCCTTTTGACGGATGATTATATGCAATACTTTTAATCAGCTGACTTGCCTGAAAAGCAATAGAGTGCTGTGATTTATTCTGTCAGTTGTTTTGATTGGTTTTTTAGGCTGCCGTGTACTTTTACATGAACTTAGTACCGGCAGAAATTTATAAACCACTTTTTTTCCTCCTCTTTTTTCCCCTCACTGTGGCTTTTAACACAAATACCGGTTAAGGCACACCTCCATCTGGTTTGAAACGTGCCAAGCAGAAGCGTTTGGTGTTGTGTCATAGTTGTAAAATGTGTTTATTTCGGTGATATTTGTTGTCTTCAGTGGGATTTGTATGGCACTCCTCCTCAAGGCTGCAGTTGTGAACCTATCACCCGGAGCGGCTGTCTGGGTTAGAAACAGCCCTGACTGTCCAAAATTACCTTGTTTTGGTGACAGCTTAGGAGCAGAAACCCTTCAGTGGCTGCTATTTAAGCCTTCGTGTGCTTTTTTTCTTTATTTATAACTTAATGCCATACCTATTCTGATAGGGTTTAAATACTAAAGCCAATTTAACACTAGATTGCGTCGTCTTGCGTTTGCGTGTCAGCCCGACCAGTCTCGGGCATGACATCTGTTGCCAGTGAGATGGCTGTCTTTGGCACCGCATTCAAAAATGCCCGGTTTACAGTCTTGCTGCTAAAATTCGTAGTTTTTCAGGCTTAGTGGTAGCTGCCCGCCCTTCCTTTCAAATGTCGTTTTGTTTGGTTGAGATAAAAGCCAACCCTGGTGGTTCTGGAGGTGGGTACAGACTTTTGGGGTTGCGTGGAAGTTCTATCTGACTCGGGCTTTGTTCTGTTGCGTGCGAGTTAAGCCTGAAGAAAACGTGTTTTCAGAAGCCTGAAGAAAGGGGAGAAGAGCGGGTATTTCCTTCTCTTTTCGCTGAGATGCTGCGGGAGCTGCAGTTGAATCCGTCTGGGGTAAGGTTTCTTCTCGTGCGATGCGGAGCTGGAGGCAGAAGGAGCTGGTGGTCAACGGGTCCGTGTACACGTGAGTGTTCATAATACCTCCCGACGCTGTCGCCTGCCCTGCGTGCTCGCTGCTGCCCGCTAGGACACGAAGAGCGGCATCAGGACCCTTCGCAAGGTGCGTGGACCGACGCAGAAAGCCGCCGATCCTCCAAGAGGAGAAGCCTTAATCTCACGTTGGGATCCCACATGCAGAAAGTCGGCAGCAAGATGCTACGAATGCAGGACAACTTCTCTAGGTTATGGATGAAAAGATAGCAGAGCTTCCCCACGTCTCGTTAGCGCTTGATTATTCTACGCCGTGCCACGATGGCTCGTTGCTGTGGTGTCGTTACCGCTGCGAGATGTG
The DNA here is from genome assembly GCA_008711295.1 of Anarhynchus alexandrinus. Classification (NCBI taxonomy): domain Eukaryota; kingdom Metazoa; phylum Chordata; class Aves; order Charadriiformes; family Charadriidae; genus Anarhynchus; species Anarhynchus alexandrinus. The sequence continues at coordinate 333,107 of VUYV01000416.1, read as the reverse complement.
GTACATACTGTTTGTTATACAGCATTGACACCAACAGCTCAAGCGGAATCACACTTGTCAAATAACAGGGGAAAATATTTGATGCTGCATCTGACATCTCAAACGAAAAATTAGAAGACTTCTTGCGAATAAGTTGTCAATGTGAATTCGAGGGTTTGCCAGTGGCACGAAGGGAGGGAAGCGCTGGCTGGAGAGAGGATTAGGCCAAATGAGCTCCTGGAGGAAGGAGGGGCAGCGGAAAACCTGCCCTGTGTACCTGCCGGAGGCTGCTACTTCCATAGCAGGAGCTGATTAAAGCATTTAATTGCTCTGGAATCCATAGTCTTTGCTGCTGTATTGATATAAACTACTACAGAACAACATTCTTCAGCTAAATATTCTACCAGGTGTGCTTTGGCGTCCTAAATCACAGCAAAGATCTGGTGATATATGTGGAGACATACATTTTTATCATCTCTTTGACTCAAAAACTACATTTTTATCATCTCTTCGACTCAAAAACCAGTGTGGAAGTCACTTAGAAAATAACAGAGTGCCCTGCCTGGTTGGCGTGTGCAGTAGGAACGCTGTCCTTCAGCGTCTGGGTATTCGTGTAAGTTTTGCTCTTTAATGCTGAGTCTGAGCGCGGTCCCGGAGCAGGAGTAGGAGGTATTGCAGCTGTGGGTGTTTGGGACGGGACTATTTTTGGGTTGTGCTCAGTCCCTTCATCCTCTGCCCACCACACTTGGGTTTGGCTGCTTCTTTCTGAGACTGGGAAATTCTTCAGTGGGATTGTCTCTAAACTGTGTTTTCGTGCACCTTGCGTTACGTTTTGATCAGCAGGAGATTAGGCAGGGATTTTTTTTTTTTATCTTTAGGGATGAAAAAGAAGGAAAAAAAGAGTAACACAGCAAACCCAGCTGTCTCCTCGAGGTTTGCGAGGCACGGGCCACCACTGGGTGCGTGCTGCGGCACTCGCTGGTAGATGCATTTCAGCAATCGGATGTCCCAGGTCCTCTTCCAAAATAAGCCATACTCTTGCTCCAAAACCATCCCGCTTCTGCTCCTATCGACAGGGCTGAAGAGGCTGAGCTGTGGGTAAAGGTCCGTGACTCTGCTGTAGGACTGGGAGGCGGGAAGTAAATATGTGCTTTACCCAGTGACATCCTATTACGCCCACTTTATTTTGTTAAAAAACCCCTCTTAAATTGCTTTCTTTTCCTTAAAAGTGTACATCCTTGATCTTGTAAGGACTGGTTGACTCTCCCTTGAAAGCCCAGAACACGCCGGATGATACTTGGTGTAGTTTGCTGATTCAGACTCGGAAGTTTTGTAGGCTTCAGGACTGAGTTTCTAGAAACAGCAGGTTTTGTGGTGTAAAACACCGCTCCTGGAGCTATTTCCCTAAAACAGAGCTTCGGGCTTTATGCTGGATCACCTCTCTTGATGGCTAAAGTTTTATAAGTTTCTTTTTTCTTTCTTTAATGCGAACAGGTTTGGCCTGCCAACTGTAACTTAGTTTTATTGTTTACAAACTTAATTATTCCAATCAAATATAGCGCCGTTCAAATCAAAGATACCCTGCGATGTGCCGGAGGGCTGGTGCGGTGAAACCTGTTCTCTCCATACCGCGGTCCGGACTGAAACGGTTCCCATCGTTCCTTAGACCCGATCTTGAGTCTTAATGCAAAGGCCGTGAAATTCAAAGATGAGAAGGGATTCATCAGCACGGCTTGCGGGGTGAATATATCATAATTCTGCGTACAGAGAGATATCGCAATGTTTTTAAGCGTATCCTCTCCCATAATGCATAAAGTGAGCCCAAAGACCTTCTCCCAGAGGAGACCCAAGACCTGATAAGCTCTGTTATCCATCAGGTTTTTTCATACAGGCGGTGGGACTGCATAAACCTCGTGAAGTTCAACCAGACCAAGTGCAGGGTCCTACGCATGGGTTGGGGCAATCCCGAGCACCAATCCAGGCTGGGTGGAGAATGGCTGGAGAGCAGCCCTGAGGAGAAGGACCTGGGGGTGTTGGTGGAGGAGAAGCTCAACACAAGCCGGCAATGTGTGCTGGCAGCCCAGAAAGCCCCCGGCACCCCGGGCTGCATCCCCAGCAGCGTGGCCAGCAGGGCGAGGGGGTTATTGTGCCCTTCTGCTGCTCTGGGGAGACCCCACCTGGAATATTGTGTCCAGTTCTGGAGCCCTCAACATAGGAAAGACATGGACCTGTTGGAGCGGGTCCAGAGGAGGCCCCGGAGATGCTGCGAGGGCTGGAGCCCCTCTGCTGGGAGGACAGGCTGGGAGAGTTGGGGGGGTTCAGCCTGGAGAGGAGAAGGCTCCGGGGAGACCTCAGAGCAGCTTTCCAGTATCTGAAGGGGGTCTACAAGAAAGATGGAGAGGGACTCACACAAGGGCCTTCACAAGGGCATGGAGTGATAGGACGAGGGGGAATGGCTTCAAACTGGAAGAGGGGAGATTTAGATGAGATATTAGGAAGAAATTTTTCACTCTGAGGGTGGTGAAACCCTGGAAGAAATTGCCCAGGGAAGTTGTCCATCCCTGGAGGTGTTCCAGGCCAGCTTGGACTGGGCATGGAGCAACCTGGTCTAGTGAAAGGTGTCCCTGCCGATGGCAGCAGGGAGAAACGAGATGATCTTTAAGGTCCCTTCCAACCCAACCCATTCTGTGATTCTATGAAGTAAATCTGATGGTCCGTAAGAGGTTAGTCGGGACTGCGGTTGCTGTTAGGAATGCCGATACCCAGAGCTGGCACCACAAGGGACAGACAGTGAAGGGGAAGAGCTGAGGAGCTGGAGAAGTGGCTTGTGATGGAGTCGTGCAGGAGCTACAGGGCAGCATGTAGAGTTTGGGCTTATCCCTCTTGACAGCGAAGGCTGTTGCAGGCTGGTGGCAGGGTTTTGTGCCGTTACAATAATAAACTATTTTAAAAAGGTAAGTTATTTTTCTTAAAAAAAATAGGGGGGGAAAAAGGTGCTCTGAAAAGTTATTTCTAAATGCCTCGTTAAAATGCATAATCGACATAACTACACAGCTCCAGTTTATTGTTACTTTGGGCAAATAACACTGGGGAGAACATCTGGTGGTATAAATTGTTACAGCCCGTTGAAATCCGTGGAACTATGAAAAACTTACCCAACCCACGGTCTGCCTTACGATTTTGGGCTGTTTCATTGTGTTGCAAACGCTTTAAAGCACCAGTGCTTTGTATGAAATGCATTCGAACTTGTTTCTTGTCATTTGGGGCTTCAAACTGGAAGAGGGGAAATTTAGATTAGGTATTGGGAAGGAATTTTTTTCTCTGAGGGTGGTGAGCCCCTGGTGCAGGTTGCCCAGAGAAGCTGTGGCTGCCCCATCCCTGGAGGTGTTCAAGGCCAGGTTGGACGGGGCTTGGAGCAACCTGGGCTGGTGGGAGGTGTCCCTGCCCAGGGCAGGGGGTGGAATGAGATGGTCTTCAAGGTCCTTTCCAACCCAAACCACTCTGTGATTCTATGATTTGTCTTATTTTGGAGGATTTTTCTGCATTACGTACAGTTCCAGCTTTCCTTGGAAACAGGTTCAGAGGAGGCTTTTGGGAAGTACGTGGCCGGGGGTTCAGGCAACACAGGGTTGCAGTGACACAGTGTTGCCTTGACGTGCCTCTTCGCTATGTTCTCCGCTGCGGCACTTGAGGAGCTTTGTGTTTGATAGTGTTTGATAGCTTTTAGTGTTGATAAACCGGTTGGGTCCTTGATGGAGAAGGCTTTCTCCATCGCAATCACCTATGTCATCTATCTCAGCGTAAATCAGCATTCCATCTGATAACGTGTTGAGTTCCTATCTTTTGGGATGAATCATTTGATACACTCTTTTTTTTTAATTTACTTTTCTTGTTCCCTGGCAGGCTCCTTACCCCTCAGGACAGAATGCAGCTCCAACCACGTTGGTGTACCCTCAAGCCCCTCAAACAATGAACACGCAGCCTCAGACCCGCTCGCCGGTAAGGGAGCCCGCGGTTGCATTATCCTCTGTTCTTTCTTCCTCGTTTGTGTGTTTCTCTGTGTGTACGTGTGTGTCAATGGCACTTGGCCGGTTCTCTGGAAAGTGTCTTTTACTGAACTGGAAGCACGTTCCAAATGGCAAATCGGGGTTGAATTTTTCAGACCTTGTCCTGGTAGGCTAATTTTCCTTTTGAAGTGGCTTATCAGAAAAGAAGCGATGGAAGGATTCTCATCTACGTTCAAATAACACCATTTATTTTTAGCATAGTTGCTTTCAGGTTCACTTCATTTTAGAGTTCAGATTCATTACCAGAATCTCTCTCTTCTTTTTTTTTTTTGTTTTTTTGTTTTTGTATATCTTTAAGGAAGTATTTGGTACAGTGATAGACCAAAGCGATTCGTTGCAGCAGCACTCAGTCTCCAGTGGCCTCTGGGCTTTACTTCCGAACCAGTGCCACTGGGTCAGTTGGATCAGTTCTAACCATTTAGTGCCGAGCACCCCGGAGGTGCTCACCCATTTAACGTAGCGCTTCTGTGTACCCAGATCTTTTTGTGGAAAACCCCTTTTTTCATCCAACTGGAGGTTTGATTGTCCTCGGTAATCTATTTTATATTTTTTTTTTTTTTTTTTGGTATGTATTGTAATACTGCTCTGCTATTGTAGGACTTTGGTTCCCCAAACCAGGCTCTTTTTGGGGGATCTCTGCTCCGTAGCGCAGTTCCACACGGTGCTAGGAGGTCCTCCCAGGGCGTAGGTGCTTCTGGAGGTGTGGTAGCTCACCGTCAGGATGCCTCGCGCCTCCGTTAGCCGAGGGAGCCGCAATCCCTCCGTTAGCCGAGGGAGCCGCAATCCCTGCGCCTCTTGCGAATCCGCATCTGCGTCGTAATGCTTTCAGGTTACCTGTAAAACCACCGCACCGTTCCCAGCGCTCTTCTCTTTTTAGAGTAAGATGAAGGCTGCTGAAGCGTGGCAGCTGAAAGCCTCTGAGACAGAAGTCTTCTGTTTGTCCACATAACAGGTATATATATACACACACACACACAGGGCAAGTTTTCTCCCCCCGTGCAGCCACACAGATGCGCTCACTGCCCGCTTCTGGAGGTTTCGCCTCCAGGGGATTCGCAGGAGGGTTAGTTCTGAGGCCCGTTAACCTCTGTGGTGATGAACGAGCCAATTAACGCCGGTTTTGATGAAGTTTCTGTGATGTGGACGGCTGCGAATTTGTAACCGGATTCCCCCCCCCCTCCCCTACACCACCTTAGTCCCCTGTGCTGGTCAGTAACGCGGGATACTGATGGTAAAAAACCCCCAATTTTCTCAGTAAGTATAACCATCTTTACCTTTAATTGTTGAAAAGCGCAAATAAGTTTATATGGTTAGAACTGGAGCAAAAACCTGACTGAAGAGCTGCATCTCTAAACCAGTTTTTTTGACAGCCCAGCAGAACAGTGCCAATACATTGCACAGACAACTGGAAGAGGAGGAAGGTTTTGGAACAGAGTCCGGTTTACAGGTCCCTGGCTGGAAGAGGCTGGATAAAATACTGCATTGTAAGCAATATAACAAACTGTACTCCTTCTTGCAGGCGATTGTGCCGACGGCACTGTTTTTATTTCTTCCTTTCTTTCTTTATTTTTTGGGTTTTTTTACCACATCTTTTTTTTTGTTGTTGTTATTGTTGGCTGATCTACAGAAATGCACTGATTTTGCTTCTTTGCTAAAAGCATGAGCTGCCGTGGCAGTTTCTGCCAGGTTAAGCGGCGACGCCGGGGCCAAAGTGGAATCGCAGTTGGGAGGGTCTGACCCGGTGTAGGATGAGAGACCGCAGCGGCGTTGGGTTTGCCGCTCAACGGATAACGCCTGCAGGAAATTTGGCCAGGAAGTGTGTCAAATTGTAGGGGTTTGGCCCTGTTATCGAAGAGGGTATCGAGGAATAATTTGTCTGCAGCTGTCAGCCATTTTTCTCTATTTTTTTTAATTCTCTTTTTTTTTTAAACTCTCCTGTATGCGGTTTTTGCCATCTGCTCTGCTAGTGACCATTTCCACCCCCATCACTAAAAGCCGCACTCATAACATCTCATCCCACCTCCCCACCCCAAAACAAGTGCAAGACTAGCCCCGTCCTCGGCTACTCTTGCATGTTGTTCTGGGCTTGAGTTACTTTTTTATTTTAATTTTTTTAATTTATTTTTTAACCGTCTTTTTTTGGTGGCGAGGGGAGGGTGAAGAGGGGACGAGGAAGGTGGCAGGATGTCTTTGCCATCCCGCGGCTTCCGCAGCCCCGTCCCGTCCGCCCCGCGGCGGGGGCGGGTAGGTAGGCTGTTGCGCTAACGAGGTTGATGCTAACCCCGCTTCCTCGAGCAGCCGGAGCTTCCTCCATCCTGGTTCTGCATCCGAGGGCCGTTGGCAATTGCAGAGTTTAGGCTTTTCCGTTCCGTCCAGGACCGCTGCCTTTGCAATCCAACTGGCTTCATGTTTTCTCCCCGTTAGCGCCGTAACATCGCTCCCGTAGCGGGAATTTCAAAGGGCAGCTCCAGCTGGGGGACGAAAAACAAAATCTAGAGGCGTTCAGCACTGCTGAAAATTATCCGTTAGCTCTTGCCGCTGCCAGCCCCGAGCACCAGGTGATTTTTTTATTATTTTTTTTTTATTTAATACAAACTGTCCAATTCTAGGAGGTCTGCCCAAAAAAAGCCTGATCGGAGAGGGTGTTTGAGCCGTCCCGAAGTGGTTCTTTCAGAGAGGCGTGAGGCGTGCCAGCGCCACAGCAGCAGGGAGAGAACGTGCCCCGCTGTCGGCAGAGCAGAGAGCAGGACCGCATCGCCTGTGGGCGGCAGAAATGGTGGACCCAGGTTGCATAAAGGAGTTTTCCTTTCTCTCTGCTGCCTTCATCGCACAGAGGGGGGAAAAAAAAATCAAACCCAAAGTGTCTGTTTTAATCGGAGCCAGCAGTGACTACAGTTTGTTCTGTTGCTTACAGCTACTCAGAGAAATAAATCCTATCAACCTGAATTATTTAAAAAAAAAAAAAAAAAAATTAAAAATCAATAGCCAATGGTGACCAGTGCAAAATAGATGAGGGTATTTTTCCACTAACTTTTGAGGTTTTGTTTTTCTTTCTTTCTTTCTTTTTTTTTTCCTTGTAACACATACTACCTTTCACCAACTTCAGCTTCTTAAGATGTAAGCTTCGAGCTCTTGTTTTAAACCCAGTGAGGACGAATCTTTTCTGTGGAACAGCGATAAGAGAGGCGCTCCGGCCCTGCAGTTAAGCAGCGCAAGGTTTTTGCACCCCATCATTCTCTTTTTGACTCATTTTTCTTTCATCGGTGTAGAACACGGAGCGCGTAGCCCTGCCGGGAAGGCTTTGTCAGCCCTTCCAGGGGACGCTTTACTCCCTTTTCTCCACCAGACACTCAAACTGCTTTTTTGAGGGGTTCTTCCTGAGAAAAATAAGGACTTGAAGTGCATTCGCCTCCCGAGACTCATCCAGGTGCCCCTTTCTCCGCGCGGTAGGACCCATCGGCAGAGCTGCTCTCCTCCCCCCAGCCCGAGCCCTGGGAGGGGGCTGAGACCCTCCGAGCGCTCCTGTCCTCCCGTTGATATTCAAATAGACATTTTGGCTCTTTAGGCTTACACAAGATGATCGTGCTTTGCTTTTTTTTTTTTTTCTTTCATGTGAGGCTTAGGGAACATTTTCCAGGGTGGGAAAACTCTCTGGTGAATCAGTGCAGGTCATTCTTGATAAACTCTTGAAGTAGACATAGTCTGTGTGTGCGTATTTTCTCGTTTCTGAAGGGTTTTATGACTTTTCATCCAAGTCTCATGATGAGGTGAAGGTGGAAGGAATGTATAAGCACAGGTATTAGTAGGTTGCTTCTTGGAAATCTTAAATATATGCGATTAAATTGTTTGTAAAGGAGAAAATCAGCTGCACCAGTGAATATTTACACTTTCCTTCTCATGTTTGATGGCATTAAAACAGCTGGGAGGTAGGGCTGGAAGTGAACCCCAGTCCACTTTTTCTTACTGAAAAAAAAAACCCTCTTATTAAGAAAATCAGTAATTAGTAGCCAGTTTTGATCGCTCTTCTCAGGCGGAAGGTAAACTGTAGTGAGTCCCTGTAGTACGGTTTAGCAGAGGTGGACTGCAGCCTGTGCTTCGGCACGTGCCGTACGTTACTGAGCCATCACGACTAGCGACAGGTAGAGGCGTGCGGTGGGTGAAAAGCCACCACGGGATCTGGTTTCATTTGCTCCGTTTAATTATTGGAGTTATTATCAATAGATTTATCTGCTCTCATCGTGGAGCTCTGCCGATTACACTGAGAATTACGGGTTTAAAGCCATCACTCAGCTTCTGGAAGAGGATACCTCGTCATCTTTATTTCTATTTTCCATTTCTTGCATTCATTTTTATTTCGATTTTAACAACCAGTTACTTATTGGAAAATGCTTTTAATGTTTCCCGAGCACGTTAAATTCTGATGACATTCCTCCGGGTGGAACCCGAGCGGGTGGGAAGTGATTTCGTAGCCCCGGAACCCGCACCTCCCGTGCGCCGGCCGGGCTCTCCCTCCCGCTGATGCCCTCCTCTCCCCGGGGATGTGGCGGGTTCCCCCTCCCGCTGATGCCCTCCTCTCCCCGGGGACGTGGCGGGTTCCCCCTCCCGCTGATGCCCTCCTCTCCCCGGGGACG